>JAUESP010000226.1:0-229071 GCA_030914335.1 Drosophila borborema
TTTTTTTTTTTTTTTTTTTTTTTTTTTTTTTTTTTTTTTTGTTGGGTTGAGGTAGGTAAAAATGCTTTATGCACCGTCAGTCTGGTCGTCACTCTGCTGGTGTGTCGGACTGCATGACTGCTTACCGACTAAAAAAAACCTCCTCTTCTAGGGCTAAATTCCACCTTGGAACCGGAACTATCTCGCATTAACCTTCAAGGTGGCGCCCTCAAATATGCTCTATCTGAGCGTTACCCTCTCTGTGCCTGCGTCCAGGTCATACTTCTTCCGCCGCAGAACATTTTTGGCGAAGTCACAGACTTTTTTCCAGGCATCTATGCTGCTGCACATTTGCTGTACTATTGTATCTACTTTGACTTCGCCGACAGAGCCTGCCAAGGCGGTTCTCTCTTCTGACCACCTTTCGCAGTCAAAGAAGGTGTGTTCTGCGTCGTCTATACAGCTAGATTCATCCGTTTTTCCCATCTTATATAGGTACTTTCGAAAGTATCCATGGCCGGAGAGCATTTGTGTAAGATAAAAAGACGTTTCACCGTGCTTTCTACTTATCCACTGCTCTAGGTCGGGGATACTTTTGCAGTCCATCTTCCATATCTTTCGGACGACCATCTCGCCTGCCAGGAGGCGATGGTTTGCTGCCGTATGACCTTTGCTGCCTGTTCAGAGAGTTCTCCGCTCTGCCGGAGTTGCCATATTTTCTTGCGTTCTTGAGCAAGTAAGTCCACCGGTATGACTGCTGCTATCACGACTACTGCAGCTCCAGATACTGTGCGATACGGCCGATGTTATCCGCAAGGCTGCTCTTCTCTGCACGGATAACATCGGTTTTCGCCTTACAGCTGCCTGTAGAGTCTCCGCCCATACTTCGCTACCATAGAGTAGTGTAGCGTTCGTCGTTTCCATAAGGAGTCTCCGTTTCCCTTCCGTCGGGCCATCAACGTTTGCCATCAGTCTGCTGAGAGAGCCCGTTATTGCAGCTGCTTTTTCGCGTGGCGTGCTTCAGCTGTTCCCCGAAAGTGAGTTTGCTATCCAGTCTAACGCCTAGATAGTTCACTGTCCTCTGGGTCCTTATTTGATTTCCGCTTACTCGCATCTCTATTTCGGTTGGAATCTGCTTTCCTGTAAACAGAAGTAACTCTGTTTTATGGGTGGCAAGTTCCAATCCTCGAGAGCTAAGCCATGTCTGCGTGCGGATCATGACTTGGGTCAGTCTCTTTTGCGCTTCTGTGGTGTTTCTGGCAGTGATACGGCCGCGATGTCGTCAGCATATCCGATTAGAAATGTTTCTTCAGGCATTTCCAGTCTTAGAATGTCGTCGTAGCTGATATTCCACAGGTCTGGTCCTAGGATCGACCCCTGTGCAGCCCCTCCAGTCACTCTATAAGCGTTTTGTACCAGTCTGTGTGTCATACAGGAGTACTCGATCCTGCAAGTAGCTCCTCATCATATGCACTAGGTACTCCGGTATTCGAAAATGTTGCTCCAGGGAAGCAAGCATATCGCTCCATCTAACACTATTGAAAGCGTTTTTGACATCGAGCGTTACTAATAGAACCAATGGGCGCGAGTATGCATTTCCTCTTTCGTTGCTCTGGCTGCCTGTACAACTTCATCAATAGCCCCCATTGTGGATTTTCCGGACCTGAAACCATGCTGTCTGGGGCTGAGTCCTCCAGCAGCATCTATTGCAGCTAGTAGCCTTGGTTTCAGGAGCTTTTCTAACAGCTTGCCAGCTGTATTTAGCATACACAATGGGCGGTATGCCGATGGGGTGTTGGGATCGCCTTTGCCTTTGCTGATGAGCACAAGTCTCTGCTCTTTCCATACTTCTGGAAATAATCTTTCTTTAGACATGCGTTGTACATTCTAAGGAGAAAAGTTGGTCGTCCTGTTGCTATCATCTTCAGTATCTCTGCCGGTATATTGTCTGGTCCCGGGGATTTTTTATTTTTCAGGGAGAGTGCCGCAATCTTGAGCTCTTCCTCCGTAAAATTAGGAGCTGAGCTATGAGTTTCTTCGGCTGCCCGCGCATTCGTTTCGTGAATGTGTGTTGGGAATAGTGTTTCCACTATGTGGTCCATCGTTTCATCATCCACGTTTGGCGTTGCTCCAGAGTTCCTCAGTTTTTTCATGACTACTTTGTAGCAAAGTCCCCAGGGATCTCTGTTTACATCTTTGCAGAGCTCCTTCCACTTGTCTTGTTTGCTGCGAGCGATAGCAATCGACAAATCCTTTCTCTCATTCTTCGCTGCAACCGCTTCTAGAATAAAATTTCCAGTGCGTCGTGCTCTTGTCAGTTTTCTTCTGCACTGTATACATACTCGTCTTTTTTCTGCGATATCGTGGTTCCACCAGTATGCCTGCCGCCTACTGCCATGTTTGCCGTACGTTCTTGGCATCGAAACGTTACACGCTTTTACCATGGCTGTGAGGCTTCCTTCGACAATTTGGTTCGTGCTCAATGCCCCATCGAAATGTCGCTCACTTCTGTCTAGTTCAGTGAGTAATTTTCCCGTATCAATTTTATTTATTTCCCATCTGCGCGGTTTTTTTAAAGGACGCGCGGGGGGTACTTGTCGTCTATTATTATGGTAGGTGTATGAGATATACTCATGATCACTACCAGTGAAGTCGTCCAATACTTTCCAGTCCTTGATCCGATCTATAATATGCTCGGATGCAAGGGTTATGTCCGGAATAGTGCCTTCGCATCCTGGCCTGTGGAAGGTGGGTCTGTTACCCGCGATTTGCTACTTCAAGTCCAGTCCTGGCTGCCATATCCATGATTTTACGTCCTCTAGAGTTAGTCGAGGGCATACCCCAATCTATTGCTCGTGCGTTGAGATCGCCTGCCACAATGAAAGGCTTCCTTCGATCCATGAGCAGGTCCTCGATTGCGTCCAGCTTAATTTGGAAAGTGTTTATGTCGTCGCTAGGTGTCAGGTAGCAGCTAACTACTACGACATCCCTGAACCGTGCGTAGACGTAACAATTTCCTAGCTTGCTCTCTTGTAGCAGCTGTCCACTGGCACTGGGAATCCATATGGCCGCAGTCTTGGTTTCGTCCTCTAACCAAACTCCGTTTGCTTTCTGCTTGTATTGCTCACTAATGATCACAATGTCGATAGCGTATTCCGCTACGATCTGTGTCAAAAGTGCATCTGCAGTTTTGCTCCGGTGTAGGTTACCTTGGAGTATCTTTATCATGGTGCTATACGAGTGCCTGGGCATTTCTGCGATCCTGGTATGTGGGCAACAGAGCTACGCCCTGCGTCAGTGCAGATGCAGCATTTTGGGGTTTTTTTGCAGTCTTTCATTTTGTGGCCTGCTTCCCCGCATCTAATGCAGATGCCTCCGCCATTCCGGTCTGGTCCCGTACAATTGGTCTGTAGGTGACCGACCCCGAAACATCGATAGCATCTGCGGATGGTGTGGCACATCCTAGGCCTGACACTGACAAAACCTATTTTAAGTTGTAGGTTGAGCAGCGTCTCCGCTAATTGGCTTTCCAGTGTTACGAAAGCTCTTACCTGTTCTCGGCTGTTCGGAGCAGTGACTTTTATTCGCAAGTCAACTGTTGTGTTTGCGAGTGCTTTATGCACTGCCTCAGCCACTTCAGACTCTACAGTGAGTGAGTCGAGATCTCTGATCTCTACTGTCGCTGTAGGCTTCAGCTCGGCTACCGTGGTTGTTTCCTTGACGGTAGCCTTTAGTTTGTCCACCAGCTCCGGTTGTAGCTTTTCCCCTTTACCGAGTTCGACAAGGAGTGCCCCGGATCGGGTTTTCCTTATAGCTCTCACGTTTGCCTTTTCGTCCTGTTGGATTGTGCTGCGTATGTTTCTAAGAACATCTACGTAGCTTTGTCCCCCTTCGGGTTTTATGAGGACTGCTTCTGTTCGGAGGGGCTTCTTTTTCTCTTTTTTTTGGCGTTTTCGCTGCTACTTTTGGCTTCTCCCCTGCTGCCGAAGTAGCTTTTCCCGCTTTTTGATGCGAAGCACCTTTTTTGGTAACTTTTTGCCAAAGATTTTGTGGTCTTTCGCAGAGTTTTTTTACCAGACTCTGACTCTAGGGGGCTAGAGGCCTGTCTCTTTTGTATAGTGGGTGTTCCCACTGATTCAGAGCTCTTTGCCTCTCTCTCTATTAATGGCTGTTGCTTCTGCTTATTAGCTTCAGCCTCGATCTTCTTCCAGGAGCTCCTGCAGTGTCCTAAGACATCGAGTAGTTCGTCCAAGTCCGATACCCCGCTTCTTACGTCCAGGCTAATGTTTTTTTGTTTAGCCACAGCGGTTTTTATACGTCGCAAAGCCTGACGGCATTTCAGGATGGCATCCTCCTCCTCGGCACGGAGTTTCATCATGTACTCCTGCCTTGGTGACATCACTAGCCCTGCATTAGTGCTTGGGGCGCATGCTTCCGTCGCGGTTGTTTTTGGAGTTTCCTCCACGCTTTTTGGTGCAGATGCTACCGGGCTTCGCTGTATCTTTGAGCTTTTACCAAAGCCCAACTTTGGGTCAGTGAAGCGAGAGTCACTTTCCATTTGTGGTGTCTTCTTGTTGTTGTTGTTGTGGTTGTTGTTCATTTTTTTTGTTTGTTGGGTCCCAACTCCAAGCCGCTATCTCAGCTCGGATGTACAGTCACTCAGACGATCCTCATGGTTGTCTATGCAGAGCAGGGAGGCCATGCGAGGGTTGACGCTGGACCTTTGCTTGCCCGAATGGCCTTCTTCAACTGTCTTCTAGCCGCCTGGTATGCTATTTGCTTTTCTACATATGTGGTCCTACCACGGGCGCGTTGGTAGCTTCTTCTCGCCTGGATGCATTTGCGTCGAATGTCACCTATTTGTGCATTCCACCAATACATAGGCGTTTATTGTCGCATGAACCGCTTGCGGCGGAGCATGCTGCTACTGCAGGCACTCTGAATTTGGGCTACCATTTGGCATGCTCTGGCCTCAGCATTGCCAGATGTGTCCAGCGACTGAATGGCCACTGAAAAGGCCAAGGGATTGAAAGTATCCAGCTGATACGATTCTCTCCACAAGTTTGGCGCCCTGGCAAGTGGCTCCCCTATTGTAAACAGAAGTGCCGTATGATCGCTGCCCGTATAACTATCGCAGTGACTCCATGATGCTTCCCGAAAAAGGGATGAAGTGACAAAAGTAATGTCAATTACTGATCCGTATCCAGCCCTACTGAAGGTGTACTCTTGGCCAGTATTGAGCAGTGCAACATCTAATGTCGCGAAGATCTCCAGAAGGATACGGCCTCTGGTATTAGTTGTGTGGCTACCCCATTCTAACGCCCATGAATTGAAGTCGCCTGCTATAATGGCCTTCCGACCCCTAGCATCTACAGCAAGCTCATCGAGCGTCACTGTGAAATCGCTGAGCTGCATGCTGGGGGCCAGGTAGCAACTGTATAGCCATAAGTTACCGTATCGGCCGCGTACGAATCCATTGAATGGCTTAACATCTGAAAGCACATTCGTTGAACCGCCACATGCCCATAGCGCTGCTTTGCCAGTACTGTCTGTTGCCCACGTTCTGGGACAGCTGGTCTTACAGTGATGAGGTTCACTGAGAAAGGCTACATCTATAAATTTTTCTCTTACAGTCTGCTCTAGTAGATCTTGCGCAGCTATACAATGATTTAAGTTAAGTTGAAGAAACCTTAACATTTCATTTTACGCGCAGCTTCACGGTAGGATGGGCACTTGAAGCTGCCTGCTGAGTGATCCGTCTGCTTTTCGCCTTTACGGACGCAGAGGCTACATTTGGGCGGCTTGGTGCATGCTTTTGCACTATGACCCATCTCGCCACACCTGAAACAGGCACCCTTCAGATCACAGTCGCTAGCGCAGTTAGCGGCTATATGACCGTAATCGAGGCACTTGAAGCAGCGTTTAGGCTGGTCCACGGCTCGGATACGGCATACTACCCATCCTATCCTAATTTTTGACAACTCGAGCAGAGTTTTGGCTTTCCCAACTGGGAGAGCAACTGTAGCTCTTTGCTGTGCCCCGTAAGCTGACCGAAGCGATTTAATGACCGTAATGGGGAGTGAGCTATCTTTCAACTCCACCCTAATTGCCTCTATTATCTCCTCTTTGCTCACTAGTTCATCAAGATCACGAATCTCAATGTGTGCCGTTTCGGTAAGTGTTTTAACTACCGCTCTGTCGCCCAATGCCTTGCCTACAGCCTCGTGAAGGGCATCTGCACTATGCTCCGGCTTCCTGCTTAGTTGCAACAGGAGGTCCCCCTTAGCTGTCTTTCTGATCCCTTGAACATCGCCACTCAGATGTTTTAAATTTGGGTCGCTCTTAACTACGCGAAGCATGTCCGCATAGCTGCACCCGCCTACGCCAGAGATCGCAATTGCGTCAGTTCTGGGTCGCTTTTGTATGGGCTTGCGACCCTTGACGACCGTCCAGCTACTCTTGTTAGTCTGTGGATCTGCTTGATTTGCATTCCTAACTGCCGCACCTATTGCTATTGGTTCTACTGTTACGCTTCTGTTGGGCCCCGCCTTTTTTGACGGAGTTTTCCTCACTTCGGCGGCTACTTCCCTTGGCCGTTTGGGCGTATTGCTACTCTTTTGAGCACTAATGCTCGCTTTATGGACTTTCTCCACAGCTTTCTTGGGCGGCGTGCTCTGCACCTCGCAGTTTTTAACTGTGCGGTCGCAGAACTTTTCGGCCGCCTTGTGAAGATTGACCAGTTTGGTCAACTCCTCTCTCATTAGGGCATTTATATGCCGCTGACCACCAAATAAAGCAGACAAGCCCTCTAAGGTAACTCCTATTTGAGCTAACACTTCCTTTAAGGACTTCGGTGCCTGGCAAACAGCCACTGGGGACTGACTCGGTGCTACCGGCTGCGGCAACGCCCTCAATTGTTGCTGCGGTGACCGCTGTAGCGAAGAGCGGCGCGCGAAAGCTTGCAGCTCATCCTCCATCATGGCCTCCATACCTGCTCCGACTACCGCGGCGTGTAGCCTGTAGTGGGCAATGGCTACTAAAATTTGAATTTGGTGACCCCACTAATTTAAAACACAGCTTAGCTTCGAGACACTAGGAGCCCGGAAGTATGCACTACTTTAGACTGCGTCTAAAAGTATGCAGTACTTTAGCTACTGTAACTTCGCCTCAGAAGTTAGGTTGTTGTCTTTGCTAAGACCAAACTACTCAAAATGGTTAGGTTACTCAAAAAGGTTAGAATGTCCGCTGCGATTTCCAGCACTAATAACAGCTGTGCACCTGATTGTTATTATTTGTGCAAGTGTGACAATTGTGACACACAAGCGCAAGTAAAAACGCTTTCCCGCCCTGTGTCGAGGAAAAAAGAGATGGAAGGCCAAAAAGACGCTACCGCCCCCCCTCTCTTGCACCACACTCGGCGAAGCGGATACTTCGCGACGCCGCCACAAAGCGTTCAACACGTTTTAAGTGTTTTTCTCACAGTCTTTGGAACAGCTGGGTAAGTATAATCCGCAGCATACACGTTGTCTTTAATTATTTTCACTTTTACAGCGAAAACAAAATATAGAATACTGGACCGCGAAAACACCGACCGTACTCCGCGACAACGCCAACACTATAGCAAGGAAGTGTAAATGTGTATGTGAATGTGTGTGCGTATGGAAGCTCACAGCAGCTACCTAACCGAACGAACATCAACTGCTGCTGGGGGTTCTAAAAGTGCTCTACAGGCGGCAGCAAGAATATTGCACACAAGCACATAAATGCCTACACATATAGCAAGGAAGTGTAAATGTGTGTGTGTATGCAAGCTCACATCGCTACCCAACCGAACGAATATCAACTGCTGGGGGTTTTAATAGTGCTACAGGCAGCAAGAATATCTATCGCACACAAGCACATAAATGCTTACACATATAGCGAGGAAGTGTAAATGTGTGTGTGTATGGTCATAGGGAAATAATATTCGTTATGCAGATCAACACTTTCATACCCTTTCCACAAATAATCATGAAAACGCTAACATTTTGCATGAGCATGGCAAAGCCGTTTAAGAATTCGGTATACCCTTCGCTCAGAAGGGAACCAATGGGATCGCGAGTCGAGAAGAAATTTCAATTTTGTGAGCTGCTTGCTGTTTGTGCCAGCATACATATATTTTTGTGAGAAGAGAGCAGAGAGTAAAAAGCATGGGGCAGAAAGAGAAAGAGAGCAAGGGAAAGAGCGGCACATGCCATGCATTTTTGGAAAATCGACCGTCACCGTCGAGCGCTCGAAGCGGAATGATTTTGCCATCAGCAATTTTTCTCTCCCGACCCTAAAAGTAAAAACCCGAGCAAATACGAAGTTAAGGGGGTTCTAAAGTCAAAAAATAAGTGTGAACATTAACTTGTACCAGTTGTCCAGTCTATGTGTTGTATGGTTAGTGGTAATATTGTTTATTACATAGATGCTTTGTGAATAGTCAAAGTATGAATTTTTAATAGATATTTCATTTAACTGTAATGAACAATCGTAAATTTTTATTATATTATTTCCTTCTATTGTTAATTCGTTGTTTACGCAATCTTGATTTAATTTGGCCTTTGGCAAATTCCAAGTTACAATAATATTGGGTTCTATGTAGGTGATTTGATAATTTTTAAAGGTTTTTGTGTATTTACATGAGGTTGTTACCTGATTTAAAATGCCTATTATACATTCATTTGTTTCTAATTGTTTGGTGTTTTTATTGTATAAATTTTCGTTTTCAAAGTAGTATTTACTATGTGAGTTCTCGGTTAAGATGTTCTTTTCTGAGTCTGGGTACGGAAGTATCTCAAAGATTGGGGTTTTGATAATTTCTCTTGGGGTATTGGATATTATTAAAATTTCATTTGTGTCTGTTTTAAGCCAAGTAGAGGTTTTAGTGTTCAATAATTTTTTCTACATGTTTCAAGTAGTTGTGTTTGAATAATTTTGGATTGAATATACCTAATCTGGTGAGTTGCATGCCCATTTCCATATCTTCGATATATTCTGTGAAATGTTCGAGATTAAAATTTAAGAGTTCCAGTTTGATAGATTTTTCTTTTTCAGAAACGATGGAATTTACTGCTTCTAATCCTTTATTAATGGCGTCTATTACGTAATTAAGTTCGTTTGCTTGAATGCTGTTTTCTGCTAAGTTTTTTATTTTGTCTTTTCAACTCTTCTTTGTTGTCGTTATCTAGTGTTCCGAAAAGGTATTTGTAAACTGTTCCTATATAGACCTCGTTTGCTGCGTTTTGAATATTAGGTAGCTGTTAGAGAGTCGAAATGAAACACTCCACATTTACCGAATTCAAAGATTGAACTCTTCTCTTTGTGAGAACAAAAATTGAACTGTTTATTCCTTAAAATCCTAGTGCTTATATACCTTAAAATTACTTCCAGGCACTGGAAGGCTATAATTAATTCCATGCACACAAGTGCACAGATGTTTGTCAAGTGTCCCTTTTCCATCGCTAAGCCGTTCTTACGTCTCGCGTTACATTCTTATTACTCGCTGCGTTTGTCGCTGCAGCTAAGGGATGACATGTTTATTACTTGGCTTCAGATAACGCGCAGGTTATCGACTATTGCCTATTTTTTAATATGTTTATATAAGTGGCATGTTCATGCTTGAACATACTGCCAGGGGCCTAAAATTTGTGGCTGGGAAATTTTAATTTTTTAGTATTTTAATTTTTGTCGCGTGTTCATGTTTGAACATACTGCCAGGGGGCCCAAAATTTGTGTGTGCTCAGAACTGCCTTCCTGATGATTGTCCACTCGTCTCTGAAGTGGCTTCTGTGTGGTTGATGAGAGTCCTGTCATCTTCCCGAAGGTTCCTATCATCGTAGTCTTCCTTCATGCGGACCCTCCATTGCTACAAATTCCCATTTCTGAATTTGAGCAATTTATTTTTTATTTAAGTTGTCCTCTTTGGACTTAAAGTTGTCCGTTCCCTTTTAATTTTTGGGAATACGGATTTACCGGCACAATAGCACAAATCTGCTTTTGATTTGTGCCACATGTTCACGCTTGAACATACTGCCAGGGGGCCCAGAATTTGTGCGCGCTCTTCTGATGATGGTCCAGTCATCTCTGAAGCGGCTTCTGCGTAGTTGATGAGAGTCGTCGTCTTCCCGAAGGCTCCTGTCATCTTTGCCATCCTTCAACCTATTGGTTTGGGGATGAAGGCCCTCTATTGCTACAAATTCTCTTTTGTGAATTTGAGCAATTTTTGTTCGTTCCCCTTATTTGGGGATACGTTTCCACTGGCGATACAATTCTCTTCAGGAATTGATCGTCCGCCCCCCTTCTTTGGAGATGCGGATCTACCAGCTTTTACAAATTCTCTTATGGAATTTGTTTTTCCGTTCCTCTTTTTTGGGAATACGGATTTATCAGCACTACAACTTTTCTTTTTTAAAGTTGAGCACATTTTTTTTTTTTGTCCTATGCTGAGATTTTGTAATACCTCACAGCACAAAGACGCTGCTTCTCTGTGTCTCTTACCACTGGTGGGGGAAAACAACAGAGAAGGCTCGAAGGACCAAAATGTTATTTGGCTGAGTCTTCTTGAGCCCGAAAATGGAACCCTGAACTCTTTGAGTTCAGATTGAACTCTGGTCCCTTTGGATTCCAAAATTGAACTGTTTATTCCTTAAAATCCTAGTGCTTATATACCTTAAAATTACTTCCAGGCACTGGAAGGCTATAATTAATTCCATGCACACAAGTGCACAGATGTTTGTCAAGTGTCCCTTTTCCATCGCTAAGCCGTTCTTACGTCTCGCGTTACATTCTTATTACTCGCTGCGTTTGTCGCTGCAGCTAAGGGATGACATGTTTATTACTTGGCTTCAGATAACGCGCAGGTTATCGACTATTGCCTATTTTTTAATATGTTTATATAAGTGGCATGTTCATGCTTGAACATACTGCCAGGGGCCTAAAATTTGTGGCTGGGAAATTTTAATTTTTTAGTATTTTAATTTTTGTCGCATGTTCATGTTTGAACAGTAGCCATTGGGTGCTTTTACTGGGTTTATCTCGATGCTTTGGGTGAATGTTGGGTTGATATTAAACGTTATAATTATGAACAAGAGAGTCATCTTTATTAGTTGATCTGTAATTAGTTATCGTATTGACTTATGTTAGATTTCTTTTTCTTTTTGAATTTGGATATATAGTGAATGACTTTACGTCCTCTGTTTATTTCTTCATAGTGTTTATCATCAAGTTGGTTTATTATACCTGTCTTTTTAAAGGGATTTGTTGTTTTTGTTTTAACTAACGGTGCTTGTCTATATTTAGTATTTACTTCGTACTCATGTCTGTTTTTATTAAGATCTGTTATCTGGCTGATTTTATTTAACTGGGTATTATATTCAGGTGTTCCTGCGTATATGAAAATATCTGCTGGTGTTCTATTAGTTGTTTTATGTTTAATTTTATGATTGTATGTGTAAAGTATTTTTTCGAATTTAGTTAATTTATCTTCAATGTTATTTTCGCTGTTAATGATTCTAAGTTTTTCATTTACTGTTCTATGGAATCTTTCTACGTCTGCAATTCCATTTTTACTCGTTGTTATATCAATTTAAACGTTTCCTTCTTTTAACCAGTTCTGTAATGCTGCGCATATGAATGCTGAATCTTTATCTGCTTTGACTTCTATTGGTTTGCCTAACTCGTTAAATATTCTCATTATAGCTCTTTTTGCTTCTAACCAATCTCTAGATTTTACTTCGATTAATGTTGCAAATTTGAAATATAGGTCTATGCATGAAAGGAATCGTAGATTATCGATTATATAAAAGTCCATTATGTATTTCTCTCTAATGTTATATACTTCTGGAGTGATTTCAAATGTTAATTTAGTATTTCTATTTTCCGTTTTAGCTAAGTTACAAATTAAACATTCATTTATTATGTTCTGTATTAGTTTTTGATAGTCAGGGAAATAGAATTTTTCTTTTGTAGTATGTTTAATAACATAATAATAATACCCAACGCAATGTAGAGTATTCTACATATAAATGCGTCATATGCTCAGTGCATGATAGTGTATACTACATGCGCACATAGTGACACTTTGTCGCTATGCATAAATATACATATCGAGCATAATAATTGAAATACGATCAGCCACTTATATGTGACTGACCGGCAGCGCGAGATATGCCGCGTCTGCATTTTGCCGCATGCCTAAAGTACATGCCGTATGTATGTATGTATATGCCCTATGCATATACATACATATATACATATATAAGCATACTACGCTCTCCCGCTCTGTCGCTGCGCTCCGCGGCAGAACTTTTTATATACAAATAATGTAATTAGCCTAAGACGATATATTCTTCAAAATAAAGAAACATTAATAATTTGACAACTAAACCGAGCAGAAGCTCGCGTGTTAAAATTAAATTATTACATGGCGACCGTGACAAGTGTCACGAACATGTGATTAAAAAGTGAAGTGAATTAAGAAGAAAAAAAAACAACAGAAGAACAACTCCTCGGGCACGGCGACTGGAGCGCCTGGCGTTGCCGCTACCGTGCCCGAGGGCTTGATCCACTGGCTACCATCCCCGTCATGATACTTAGTTGCACAACGCTAACAAGCAATGCAATGCAAATGCAAACATAGCTAACAGCAACAGCAGAGACAACAGTTGCTGCCGCATCAGCAACAGCAGCAACAAATGGCAGCAATAATGTGCAGCCTTTACGCACGGCCACGCCCACACGCCCAGACGCCATCAGGGCTATCGATGCTCTCCTTGCAGGAGTCCAATACATTGCACAGGCAACAGAAGCAACAGCAGCAGCAACAGCAACCAACAATTTTTGTGCCCAATAAACTGAGAAACAATGTCAGTTCAGCTAACTTTCTGCCCAGCTACGCTAGCAGCAGCAACATCAACAGCACCCAACAGCCTGTGCGACCAGCACCAGCCCCGCCAGCGCAACAAGCTGTGCCAAGGACCCGACAGTGCTACATTGAGCACACAACACGGACCGGCAGCGTTTCCAAGAACGCACAACACACTTTTAATCAACTATTTTAGACTTAAAAATGCACTGCGTTGCATAAATTATTAATAAGACCAAGTTGTTAAACTGAGCGGAACCTTTTCTGCCCGGTCTAGCGTATGGCCCGTAAAGCCATACAACTATTAGCCAGGAAGATCACTACGTTGATCGCATAGGAAAAATAATCAAAAAACAATGAATCAAAAATAAGAAGAAAAAAATTTTTTTTTTAATATCATTACAAAAACGGACATACAGTTTAAATATCGACAAGTACAACAGAAAGAATTCATTTTAAAATTTCCATTTGAGAAAACACTTGAATTCCCAATAAAAAGTGTTAATGTCTTTTCAACGAGCAATGGCTCATATCGCCTCACGCGATTACCTTTTGGTACCTTTTATGCATGAAGTGACATTCCTAAGTCACAAAAGCACAGATCAAGGAATATAACCAATAATTATCCTGTCCCTACAGACGCAGACAGCACTAGGAGATTGATTACATTTTGCATTATTATAGACGCTTTAAACAAAATTTCGCCGAATATTTCCGGCACATAATCTGATTATGTAAAAAGAATGTTCCATTTGAATAGGCAGAGGAATGCGAAAAAGCATTCTAATATCGGAAAGATAACTTCTCGGCATACACCTTGTCAAGTATAACAATATTCGACCTAATTGACATGAATGGAAAAATACTGAAAGTCACTACCAGTAACCAAAGTAGACAAAATAATTTCTGCGCAGACTAAACAAGAACTATTGCCAAGGCAAAGTCTTGAAAAAGCTTCTAAGCCCAACGTATACAAAGTCATTCCAAATGACGAGATACGAAAAGTAGTGACCTTGCTAATAACAGATTCTACATGTTTAACGAAACATGAAAAGATAAAGTTTTAGTAAGAATTGAAGTTAGCGGTTTATACTCCAATGGAATTCTCGACTTAGGTCAGTTTTTCCAAAGGCTTGATTGGCAAGCCGGTGTATCTAAATTAGCCAACTCAAAGTGGCACCGTGCAAAAAGATCTTTGAATTAGTTCAATAGATACTTTTAAAATGGGCAATAAAATAATAAAATTATTAAGAGTAGCGCTACTCAAGCCGGTGACCCTCATCCAAGATGATGAAGAAAAAGAAGCAAAACTGTTTACACCCCATGATGATCATATTCAAGGAGGTCATACAGGCATAAATTAAACATTGGCCAAAGTAAAAAGATATCATTATTGGAAAAAATATGACACGTCATATCAAAAAGTACAATAAGAAATGTCTAAAATGCCTAAAATCTAAATAACAGCATGAATAAAGACCCCAATAACAATAAAAGCTGTATTTGAATCTTTCATTCTGAAGTACGGTCCAATGAAGACGTTCATTACGGACATGGAAACAGAATATAAGAATTCCGTTATAAATGACTTGTGCAAATAGTTAAAATAGAATATATAAAATCTACTGCACACCATCATCAGACCTTAGGGACACTAGAGAAAAGTCGCAGAACATTTAATGAATATGTTCGTTCATACATTTCTGCGCACAAAACTCATTGTAACGTTTGGATACAATATTTCACGTAATGTATCAACATAACAACAATATTGTCCATATGAACTCGTATTTGGAAAATTACCAAATCAGTTCATACACTTTAACAGAAAAGAAGGTTAAAAAAAAAAATTAAATAATAACATACAATTTATCAATGAGCACAAATGTTCGATTGAAAAACAAAAAGTACATAAAGATAGCTTAAAAGAATTTCATATCTGAAAGAATGCATGAAATAGGACTGATCAACCTTTTCAAGTAAAAGCAAAACTCTTTTTTTCTTCTCATAAAAATAAATAAATAAACAAAAAAAATATATATTTAGAAAATAACAGTTTAGTTGGTTTATAATAAGAAACCAAAATAATATTAATTTCTTTCAAATTAACACTAAAATAAAATGACTACATATATTACGTCATTTCTTTAAAAAGGGGAGGTGTAGTATGTTTAATAACATAATAATAATACCCAACGCAATGTAGAGTATTCTACATATAAATGCGTCATATGCTCAGTGCATGATAGTGTATACTACATGCGCACATAGTGACACTTTGTCGCTATGCATAAATATACATATCGAGCATAATAATTGAAATACGATCAGCCACTTATATGTGACTGACCGGCAGCGCGAGATATGCCGCGTCTGCATTTTGCCGCATGCCTAAAGTACATGCCGTATGTATGTATGTATATGCCCTATGCATATACATACATATATACATACATATATAAGCAGACTACGCTCTCCCGCTCTGTCGCTGCGCTCAGCGGCAGAACTCTTTATATACAGATAATGTAATTAGCCTAAGACGATATATTCTTCAAAATAAAGAAACATTAATAATTTGACAACTAAACCGAGCAGAAGCTCGCGTGTTAAAATTAAATTATTACACTTTGAACCAATTAATTGTTTTCTTTATTCCCGGGTGTAGAAGTTCCTTATGATTTTTTAAAATTATCTCTTTAAATTCTGCATACGTTAATAAATTTGACAATATAATATTGCTATTCATAGTTTTGGTGATATTATTGGGATGTATTATTTCGATATATGCTTGTTGAAAAATAGGGAAATCCTGTTCGTTACGAAAGTAAATTTTGTTATTTTTACTACGAAGATAATAAATTTCTTTGGCATATGCGTTCGACATTTCTTTATATGTGATTTTTATATTTGTTTTGTGAAAATACTTTATTGTGTCTACTTTATTTTCTGTTCCTTTTATAAATTCTAATTGTCTATTATAATAGTTTAATGGCCTTTCCGTTATAGATATGTAATTCTCATTATCTTCATGTGGACTGTGTATTGTTGCTGCGGTATTGCTATTTGTTTCTCCTAAGAAGTTTTCGTTTAATTTTACTCTTGAAAGTGCATCTGCTATGTGATTTTCTTTACCAGGTAAATATTTTATTTTATAGTCAAATTCGTTGAGTTTTATTTTCCATCTTTCTTTTATATTATTTAGCCATACTAAAGGTTTATGATCGCTTAAGATTTCAAATTTTCTACCGAAAAGGTATGACCGGAAATATTTAGTTGCCCAGACGATGGCTAGTAATTCTTTTTCAATCGTGTAGTAATTAATTTCATGTTCATTAAGTGTTCTACTTGCGTAGCAAATTGGTTTATGTTATTGTGATAGAACTGCTCCTATAGCTATGTCACTTGCGTCTGTTGTAAGGGAGAATTGTTTATTAAAATTCGGGTAGATTAATATAGGATCTGATGTAATTAAGAGCTTAAGTTTTTTAAAAGCTGAAATGTAATTTTGATCGTTAATATTAATTGCACCTTTTTTTAGGTTGAGTTGGGGCAAAGTTTGGTATGAACTTTCTCTAAAATCCACACAAACCTAAAAATGATTTTATTTCTATTTGCGATTTTGGAATTGGAAATTGAATTATGGCTTTTACTTTATTCGGGCTTAATACCTTCTGTTGTTATTATATGTCCGAGAAACTCTGTTTCTTTTTTCATAAACTCGCACTTGTCGAGTTGGAGTTTTAAATTAGCTTCTCTTAACTTAGTGAATACTTTTTTGAGTGATATCATATGTTCATCCAATGAAGTGGAATAAACTATGATGTCGTCAAGGTATACTAAGCAATCTTTGTATATCAAATCTTCTAGGAGATTATTCATACATCTTTGGAATGTTGCTGGTGCGTTTTTCAGACCGATTGGCATACGTGTATATTCGTAATGGGCATGTTTTGTTGAAAAGGCTGTTTTCTGTATTGATTCGGGATCCATCTGAATTTGATGGAATCCTTTCGCTAAATCAATTGTTGTGAAGTACTGACATTTTCCTAATTTGTCTAGTATTTCATCTATTAAAGGGATGGGAAATTTATCGTCGATGGTGATCTCATTTAGACCCCGGTAGTCATAACTAAACGATATTTTTGTTTCTTGGAGGCGTCCGATTTTTTCGGTACGATCCAGAGTGGAGAACAATAGGGCGATTTCGATTTTCGATTTCTTGGATTTGTCTTGGATTTGTTTGTTGTCTTGGTCAAAGGTTTGAGGGTATTTATAAGGTTTTTTATAAATAACGCCTTCGTGTTTTGTATGGATCGAGTGTTTTATCGTACTAGTAAAGGTCAAATTTTCACCTTCACGGTACTGGATATCACTGAACTCATATAACACCTTTTTTAAGTTTTCGGTTTCTTCGGGGCTTAAATGAACTAATCTATACTAATTTTTTCGCTAATTTCATTATTGATTGCAAAATTAATATCTGGGTCATTAGTTATTATTGGGTCAAACTGTCTTTGTTCAATTCCTCTTTCATTATCTGTTTCATCTTCGTATTTAAAATAAAAGGTGTAACTTCCTAAAGTTACGCCATCTTCGGTATAGCTAATCTGAGCGTTCCAGGCTTGTGAATATTTTCTTCCAATTAGCATATCGTAATTGTTTGAAAAGTTGTGAATATAAAACTTTTGATGTTTCGGACAAATTTCGCTAGGTGCAAAGAAAACTGTTTCTTTCAATTCAATACTACCACTGATAGTATGAACTTGTAAATTCTCTGAGTGAGTTTTGAAATTAAAGAAATTTTTTGATAAAATGTTTATTGATGATCCCGTATCAATAATACATTTGAGGGGTTTGTTATTAAAGATTACTCTACTGAATGGACTTCTGTCTCCTCCTCTGACTCTTACTGTTCCGAGGATTCTTGATGAAAATTTTCGGATGTGTCCATCCTGCTTATTCCACTATTACTTTCTCTTTGTCTTTTTACTGGCTGATTAGGAGGTTTCTCCTGAGAATATTTATGGGTTTGGTAATTCAAGGAGTTCTGAACTCTTCCTTGATTTAATTTCTGTTGGAATTCTTTGAATGATGGTAGATTACTGTCTGGTTTTGACTGTTGACCAGTTTGATTAATTTGGGGGGTGTTTGGTGTTGAACCTATAAATTGGGGAAAATATTTTACACTTTTTCCACTTTGTTGGTTTTGATTTGATTTCTTTACTTCTGTACTATTTTCGTATAGACCCTCTCTTTGAGCTACTTGTTTGAGGTTTGTGAAAGTTGTTTTGTCAAATCTAGCTAGTGTCATGAAAAGTCTATCGGGTAATTTTCTTGTTATTACTTCTTTGATTGTGTTTTTCATTGCGTTTGTGTATAACATTGTGTTGGCTGTGTTATTCTCTAAACTTAATTTATTTGTTATAGTGTACGACTTATTCTCTAATTCTCCGATGAACTTACGAAGATTTCCGTTGTAGTTGGTGTTGTATAATCGTCTCAGCAACTCCTCACACGGTGTCTGCGTCTTCAGTTCGTTAATTAGAGCTATCTTCAGATCCGACCAGTTGTTGGATTGGGAGAGCTGCGAGATCCTTTGCGCGTCTCCTGATAGTTGCATCTCAATGGCTCCGAAAAGGATGCTATGTTGTCGGGCATCTCTAGTTGGGTACTAGTTAAGAATGTAATCGACCCTCCTAATGAAGGAACTCAAGTTTTCAGTTGCTCCATCCTAGGATGGCAACTGTCGTAGCGACAGCAGTGCTTGTTTTAAATGGCTTTCTGACAATTCCAGTGTCATGGTTAGTCTGGCTGGGCTGATGATAGGTGCAATTTTGGCGGTTTAAGATTAGTTATGAATGTCTTTTACACGCACTTTACACTGTTTGCAGATTTTCTCAATGCTTACGGCTTACAGGGATCAATTTAATGATGTGTAAGGCCCAGACGTAAGGATTGGTATGTAACGATTTGCGTTCGCTACCCAAGATTTCCAATAGTCCAAAGGATCTATTATGTAACGGAATTCTTGTATGACCACGGTCACGTAGATGCTTTTTGGCGGATAAGAATTGAATTAAATGTTGAATTCACTTAGTTCTCTTTTTTCACTGATCCTACCGGCTGCGCCAATTATGTGTTTAACAACCGTCTTTATTAAAAAAATATAACTTTATTTAATTTTAACAGTTGGAGTTTATCTTATTAAAAACGTTACAGCAATGTTAGAGCCGCGGCTTAAAACTCGATTAGAACTAAAAGATACAATTGTGTGTTGGCTTATTATATGCGGTATTGGAATGCTTCTGAGCTTTCAGTGGGGAGCTTTTGGTCGGACGATATGTCTGAATGAATCTGATTGGTTATTGGTAATATGCTGAATAGGCGATCTCACGCTTTTTGGCTGCTAAGGATAAAATTGCTGATCAGGCATTCTCACACTTTTGGCTGTTTAGGATAGAATTGCTGATCAGGCGTTCTCACGCTTGGGGCTTGTATCTGTCAGTTACACGTGGATGTTTATGTAAGTGTTATGCTATTGGCGGATATAAGGTGAATGAACCCGTTTATATGAAATATGAGTTTATGGGAAAAGGTGCGAGTAATTGTCGCTAAGTATGACGTTATGTGAAGAGGTCAATATACAGTCGAGTCTCGATAATTCTTAATGGCAAGGGAACCGAATTTTTTACGAATTACAGAGGTTTTCGATTTACCGGGGTTTCCATTTAACGGGGAGCAAGAAATCAAAATACGAATTGAAAAGGTTTTTATATTTCACGTCGTTTCAACAATTTTAACTTATTAAAAATAAATAAAATACACATTCAATTAAATAATTTGTATTTAAAAACTAAATTGAACATTAACATAATCATATTAACGAAAAATTAAGATTTAAAGAAGCTTGTAATTTTGTATTGTTTCATGTTCTTCATAATTATTTTTTTTATTGTGTTTACCAAGCTTATTAAATGATCAACTGCATTATTCGTAACATTATGATATGAAAAAAAAACGCTATTAAAACGTTTGCTTGACATTTTTACGAATCGTCTTCACGCTTAAAATAAAATGAGCAAACTAATGTAAATCCAATGAGAGAACAACGAAATTTCGCACATGAAGCGACAAAAAGGCGCCATGCATAATAGTCTGCGAGACCTAACGGTAGTTTAATTTCCAGCTAAATCAAAAATTATGAATTACAAGAGGTTATGAAACGAAATTACAAATTATAAGAGGTTTCGAAAAGAATCATAAAAGGCAAGATCATGGCCGAGTAGGCAGAAAAATTACGAATTAACGAGGGGACCAAAATGTATGGGATTTTTACGAATTAATGAAGTTTTTTCAAGGGACCAGCAGTTTCTTACGAATTATTGAGGTTTTCGATTTAGCGGGGTACGAATTATCGAGACTCGACTGTATATATATATATATATATATATATATATATATAATAAAACAACACATATAAAACTCGAAATCTTAAATAAATAAGCAGCGCAAACGTCTGCAGTGTTATATTACACTGTCGCTGTGAATTTATTCTGCCGCAGGTGCGATAAAAATGCAAATAACAAATAAAAACTGATTCCGCTTCACTGATTGCTCATGAGTTGGGCTTATAGGCAAGTTAAAGTTGAATACGATAGCGAAGAAGATCAATAAATAGTTTTTAGCCCAGAAATAAACAGACAGATAGACATGAAACCATTAATGTTGAAAGCGTTAGTAGAAGGCGCAGTAAACAGCGCTCTTGTCGAACAAGAGAGGTACTTAAAAGGTGAATTTCGTGCAGAGCTTGAAGCTGTGAGAGGTCAGGTAAACGCCCTGCAAATAGAATCACCACAAGTAGAAGTATACCAGAGAGTGACTATCGACCCTAATATTAGGTATGAAGTGAAACTAGATATTGTCAAATCAGTGCCCATGTGTGATGGGAATCACGAACAATATATGTCTTGGTGACAGGAAGCCGTAGATTCATATGAAATTTTCAAGCGATACGCAGGTAGCGAGGCGCCATTTGGCCATTTTTTAGGTGGAACTGCGCGAGCTGTTCTCACATCACTTAATATAGTGCTCAATTTTGACGCGATTATAACTAGACTTGACTGCACAAATGCAGACAAGACATCTTTGCGTGTTCTAAGACAGCAGCTAGAGCTCGTCAGGCAAGGTGATCTCGTCATCCTAGCAAAGCCCAAAGATTTGCCGTCTGCTTTAGTAGCGGCTTGTGAGGCTCAAATATCATCGAAAGGAGTGATTTCGCTGCATCATATGCGAAAGTTGTAGAGGAAAGAAACCATGCCCAGGAATTTTCCTGGGAATCGCAACCAAACTAGACAAGGTAGAGGACAGGAGAGAAATCCACATTTTGTGGCAAACCAAGGACAGAACAAAGCTCAACAAAATGACCACATGTTAAGGCCCAATGACAAAGACTCACAATATAAGAGACATCCAAATTTAGGCAGCCAACAAATTGGGGAAAACCAAAGGGCCATGTTGCCCAAGGCGAAGCCCAGAAGAGGCATAACACCTCGGAACGTATGTCAGGCTTTAGACGCCAAAAAGAAACATCACCCAGCAAACTCTGAGCCAAGAAGTAAAATGAGTAAGATGGCATAGTCGAGACAGCTTGTGCTGAAATCGATGAAGAAAGTGACACGCCAGGGGATAATAATCACCTTAATTTTTTAGGGAACAGTCCCAATTGCCGTTCGTCGAGCGACAATTGGGTGGAAGAACACTAAAAATTCTCATCGACACCGGGGCGGAAAAAATTACGTGAAACCCGTCAAGGAGTTAAAAACGTAACAGCTATCGACACTCCATTTACTGTGAACTCCATTAATGGTTCCAGTAAAATTCAACAAAAATGTTCAATTGTAGTTTTTTGAAAAATTGCTACATTCTTCATATTGGATACCCTTGCTACCTTTGACGCCATAATAGGCTTCGATCTGTTAACGCAGGCGAGGGTAACCATAGATCTAATGGGGAATAGCATAAACTACGGTAACACTTCAGAGATACTTAAGCACTATCCCTGCGATAACGTAAATATCGATGATATCGTAGTCCCAAATTCGGTAAAAGGCGATTTTAAGAACATGTTAAAGAAAAGAATTGGTGCATTTTCGACCTCTAATGAGGCGTTGCCCTTTAATACTTCTGTCGTCACCACAATCCGCACCGAAGACAAACAAGAGGTATACTCAAAGTTTTATCCATATCCTATTGGCGTTGCAGATTTTTTGAACAAAGAAATCACTCAATTGTTAAAAGATGGCATTCTACGACCATCAAGATCTGAATACAACAGTCCAGCTTGGGTTGTTGACAAAAAAGGTATGGTTACCAATGCCAACAAGAACAAACGTCTTGTCATTGACTTTAGGAAGCTTAATGGGAAGACCGTTGCCGACCGTTACCCGATGCCAAGCATCCAAATGTTTCTAGCCAATCTAAGGAAAGCAAAGTATTTCACCACACTGGATCTTAAATCCGGGTATCACCAGATATATCTTGAAGAAAACGACCGTGAAAAAACTACCTTTTCAGTAAGTGGAGGAAAATATGAGTTCTGTCGACTGCCCTTTGGATTAAAAAATGCGGGAAGCATTTTTCAAAGAGCAATAGACGACGTTCTCCGGGGGCAGATCGGTAAAATATGTTATGTCTACGTTGACGACGTAATTATATTCTCGGAAACCGCTGCCGAACATGTCCACCATACGGACACAGTTCTTCAACAACTTTACGAAGCAAACATGAGAGTCTCTAAGGAGAAGACAAATTTTTTTAAAAGAAAGTGTCGAATACTTGGGGGTTCTCGTTACTAGCGAAGGCGCAAGAACTGACCCAGAAAAAGTCAAAGCGATCCAAGATTACATCCAACCGAAAAATTTATACGCCTTAAGGTCGTTTTTAGGGCTAGCCAGCTACTATAGGGTATTTATTAAAGACTTTTCATCCATAGCAAGGCCTTAACAATATAGTTGAAGCAATTATGAGAGCCACGATAGAATATAATAGAACTCTTTACTCAAAATATCAAAAACCCAGCAAGACCAACTAAACAGATGCAACTCCAGTAGGCAGAACAGAGTGCTCGATGTAGGAGACAAAGTTTACATCAAGGGCAATAAAAGATTGGGCAATAAGTTATCTCCGTTGTGTACAGAAGGCACCATACAGGCAGGCCTGGGAACTACTGAACTTGTTAAGGGGAGGGTAGTCCATAAAGACAATTTGAGGTAAACATAGGTGTTCAAGCATAAACATGCCACTTATATAAACATATTAAAAAATAGGCAATAGTCGATAACCTGCGCGTTATCTGAAGTCAAGTAATAAACATGTCATCCCTTAGCTGCAGCGACCAACGCAGCAAGTAATAAAAATGTAACGCGAGACGTGAGAACGGCTTAGCGATGGAAAAGGGACACTTGACAAACATCTGTGCACTTGTGTGCATGGAATTAATTATAGCCTTTCAGTGCCTGGAAGTATTTTTAAGGTATATAAGCACTAGGATTTTAAGGAATAAACAGTTCAATTTTTGTTCTCACAAAGAGAAGAGCTCAATTTTTGAATTCAGTAAATGTGGAGTGTTTCATTTCGACTCTCTAACAATAGGTAATGGTACAAAGTTCTTAAAAACAATTATTAACAAGTAAGAAGGCTCGACTACGAGATACCCTGAACCCTGCGAAAAAAACTGATACTCTTCTTCTTTACGCCCATATAAGCGCGCGCTCTGCTAACTGCGCAGTTGCTGCTGTGGCTTGGGGTTGGGTTGGGCTGAACTTTGGACTCTTATAACTCCATTTCTAGATGGACCATCTTCATGCAATTTTCAGAGTAGATTAAGAGTATCTAAATCTATCTATTTGCAATTGCAAGTCTCTAGTATTTGAAATGCGTTTTTTTTTTCAAATTGGGGGCGAAGAGGCGTGGCATCCAAAATCTAAAAACTTCAAAATTTGCGTATCCATAATATCTATCTAAGTACACAAAGTTGAAGTCTCTAGCTAAAACAGTGTAGAAGTTATACCCAAAAAAGCTAAAAAATGGAAACGAATTTTCGATTTTTTATCGATAATTTGGAAATGGGATGAGTTATCGAAAAAAAAAACAAAATAAAATCGTACTGCGTAACTAACATACGAGTGTTCATGTGTTTTTCATTTCAATTTCAGCTCTCTAGCTTTTGTAGTTTCCGATATCTCGACGTTCATACGGACGGACGGACGAACGGACAGACGGACAAGGCTCAATCAACTTATTTTTTTATGCTGATCAAGAATATATATACTTTATGGGGTCTGCGACGTTTCCTTCTGCCTGTTACATACATTTTCACAAAACCATTATACCCTGAATTCCCATTTTCAATGGGTTCAGGGTATAACAAGTAAGAAGGCTCTAGTCGAGACGGCTCGACTACGAGATACCCTGACCCCTGCAAAAAAGTAATACTCTTCTTCTTTAAGAACGTATGAGAGCGCGGTCTGCTAACCGCACAGTTGCTGCCGTGGCTTGGGGGTGGGTTGGACTGAACTTTGGACGCTCATAACTCCATTTCTAGATGGACTACCTTTATGAAACTTTTAAAACATGTTTATAGCATCTATATGTATCTATTTGCCAAATTTCAAGTCTTTAGTATTTGAAATGCGTTTTTTGCAAATTGTGGGCGAGGGGGGCGTGGCATCCAAAATCTGAAAATTACAAAATCTGCGTATCCATAATATATATCTACATATATACATATATATATAGCTCGAACGGTGTAGAATTTATGCTCAAAAAACATAAAAAACTGAAACGAATTTTCGATTTTTTATCGATAATTTGGAAATGGGATGAGTTATCGAAAAAACAAAACAAACTCGTACTGCGTAGCTAACAAACGAGTATTCATGTAAAATTTCAGCTCTCTAGACAGACGGACAGGGCTAGATCAACTTTTCTCGTCACCCTGATCAAGAATATATATACTTTATGGGGTCTGCGACGTCTCCTTCTGCCTGTTACATACATTTTTCCAAAACCATTATACCCTGATTTCCCATTTTCAATGGGTTCAGGGTATACAAATAGTTAATCATTTCACACAGGTCCATCGGAATAATCTTCGTAACCCTCATAACCGCAACCAATGCACGCTTCATAGACTTCTCGCACGCGAAATATGTTCCGGTATTGGACGGTAACGTTTTATTACGGGAACAGCGTAGCTATGTGAGGTATTCAACTAATTTATCCAATTTCGCGAGCATCATAGAAGTTACAATAAAATTTTCACAGCTTTTTCCCAAATCACATATGCGAAAATTACTAGATGTAGACATAGACCATATGCAAAATAGTTTATAAAGTTTGACAATACACCATTGGATAGCAAGGAGTCTAGACTTCTTGGGGACAGCATTGAAAGTAGTTGCAGGTACACCTGATGCGGCAGACTTAGAAAAAATAAAATTAATTGAAACTCAACTCGTAGAATCAAACAATAGATAGGTAATAGTAATCACTGAAGCGCAGAAACAAATTAATGCACTAACAGATACAGTAAATAAAATAATTTAAGAAAAAAAGAATGAACTCGTGGACTTGCACGAAACAGAATGTTAATTACAGAGATACAGAATATCATGCTCACGATCACGCTCGCTAAATCAAATGTAATAAACTCCACAATTTTCGATCATGATGATTTAAAGTCAATTTTTACCGAACAGCTCAGAAGTCCCATTAGTTAGTTTAATGGGTGTATCAAATATAAAAATATTCCAATCCAATAGTATAATTCACATTCTAATTGAATATCCAAAAGTTAAGTCTATTATACCCTGAACCCATTGAAAATGGGAAATCAGGGTATAATGGTTTTGTTAAAAGTATGTAACAGGCAGAAGGAGGCGTGGCAGAACCTATAAAGTATATATATTCTTGATCAGGGTGACGAGAAAAGTTGATATAGCCATGTCCGTCTGTCCGTCTGTCTGTCTGTCCGTATGTTTGAACGCGTCGATTTCCGAAGATACAAAAGCTAGAGAGTTCATTCTTTTTGTGTTAGGTCCGTATATTGCACGCGCAGTACGAGTTTGTTTCAGAAATTCGATTACTTGTATATTTGCTAAGTTATCGATAAACGAAATTATCGGGAACCAGTTACAAAATTCTAGCTAATTCATCTTTAGAGTTAGAGTCTCCGAGTCTTCTGCATATATATAGATACTAATTTAATACAATTTCGGGTTTTGTCAGATTTTGGATTCCAGTCCCAAATTCGCCCCACCACCCCGAAATATGTAAAAAATGCATTTCAAATACTAGAGACATGCAGTTTGGTTTAGCATATAGATATGAATATCATAATCTTAATCTGAACATATCAATACGATTGTCCATCTAGAAACAGAATTATTAGTCTATAAAGTTTTCTCATCAAAACCCACGTGGCGCAGCAAGCAAGGCAGCGACACAGCAAGACGCATTGCGGGCGCACATACATACATACATATGAATGTATGTATATGTATACAAGCGTAGATCAGCGTGTGGCTGCGATCGTACATATTTGTGCATGTAAAGCTAATTGTAAGAGTTATGATTTCTAAAAAAAAACTTAAAATGTTAAATAGAATATGTAGATCATATGCTGAAACTCTCAGTATATTCCATTATATATTTTAAAAATTTTAAAACAGTTAAAATAACAATGGAAATGCAAGCAACGTTGAGCAATGCAAATCAATTTTCGTATGCGTGTGCACATATACACACAAAAAATCTTGGGCCGTTTTCTATGTTGCTATGCGTGTATATTCTAAGAATCACAATTGTTTTTGAATTGCGTTAGAATTGTCTTTGAATTGTATTTGTATTTTCAGCCACTGCTTTAGTGTTTCTTTCTTATATGGCGAATTTCATTCGTTTTCGCTAATCTGCCGTTTAAGTGAGCCGTGGTGTAGATGGCTAGGCAGATGAAACGAATGTTAAGGTGTCTCAGGTTCTAGTCTCGCCTAAGCCTTTCAAAATTTCTTATTTTAAATTTAAATCGAGGAACGTCTATTTGTTGGGTCTATTTTTAATGATATTTAATAATATAACATTTTTCGAATTTTAACTAGTATAAGCGCCATCTATTATAATTTTTTTGGTAATGCAATGTTTATATACATGTACATACATATGTAATTATCTTGAAAACGGATTAATTTTAGTACTAATCAAGAGCTATATATTGAGCTATTTGTCAAAATTAAGAAGTTTTTTTTTCCATTTTCAGCACTAAAATTGATGCATTTTCAAGATAATTACAAAAAACCAAACCACAGTACAGATTATTATTTTATTTTATTAAAATTGGGTTCAGGGTATTATCTAGTCGAGCACTCTCGACTAGAGTTTTCTTACTTGTTTGTAAGATGGTTTTGATATATCCTGTGGCCCACAACAACACCGTACTACAAATACACGACAACATAGTAGCCGAATGCGAAGATGGAGTCTTACCAATAACAGAGTGCGCCACAACCAACTATGCCACGATCTGCAAAGTATCGACCCTCGAAACCTGCGCTAGCGGATTACATTCAAGAGGTACAGCTTTATGTCATACACAACCCCGTCACCTGGAACCGCTTACTATAGTGAATGAAGGAATAGTCGTCATAAACGATCAAACTACAAGGATCAGAATAGATGACGGGCCCATTATCACAACAAGGGGCACACACCTCATCACCTTCGAGCGGGTAGCGATGATGAATGATTCCACCCTCATTAACTACAATAGAGTCGTAAAAAAGAGTCCAGGCATCTCCGCATTCCCACATTTGAATATCACCGGCAACAACAATGTACTCAGCTTGGCAATGCTACATAGGATGAACGAACACAACCTGCACGCGATTCGTGAAGTAAAAAACGATGTGAGCGCCGAAAGACCCCCAAAAATCTGGTTCGCAGCCGGCGTAATCCCCAGCTGCATATACCAATGCTGGCACCGGAGGAGTTCCTCAATCAAGCTGCAGACCTTGGTAAGGAAGTTAAGTGTCACCGAGGACGGCAACAACCTTAAGGGGGGAATAGTTAACAACCAAGTTAACGAACGCCCCTCGCAATGAACTCATTGACCAGCCCGCGCGAATACTATGGTGGCGTGTCATATTACAGTTCCAACGAACAGACCAGAGCATCGACCAAACGTTTAGATTATGTCGTAAGCACTGAGCCAGCATTAAAAAGCCGTTTACTATGTATAATTTTATGTATTTAAGTTTTGCTTTTTTTTACTTAGCTCTAGCCCCCATAATTTGTATGATAGAATTTAGTTCTGTTTGTATATTGAAGCGTTAAAGTCGCAATAAACTCTACTCCAGCACAAGCCGTAAATATATTGTTTTAACTCATTCACATCGCTGTACCTGACGGTAGTCTTCCTAATTAAGTCTTCCTAATTAAGGATCAAGCTCCAATAGTACACTGTCTCCAACTGATCTGACTGACGATAGCATTCACCTCGCGGGAACATTGGATCAGCAGATTGAAGTAACTTATATATTATTTTCTTTTAATATATGGGCAATTCTCCAGAAAGGTCAACCACAGCCGAAAAATTCAAAGTCAATAAATGCATTGTCTTATAACATTTTTTAATAGAGAATATATGAAATTTAACTAATATAAACTAATTTTATATATATTCATAACCCATCTCGAAATATTGACACCCAAAGCTGAACAAGTGCAGAAGTTCTGGTTTGAGCATTTCTGTTGCACATTTTGATTTTATGTTCTTATAGAGAGACACTATGCAACAAAAAAAATTTTTTTTATCTTCGTTTACCTTTAAATAGTAAGAGAAAAATGTAAAAGGAACGATGCAATAACCTAAACGGTAAATTTTTTCGTTTGTTTCACCGTATATTTCGATGTCACGTTCGACACCGAAAAATAGGTGTTGTTATCAGTAAATCAAATGTATATGAGCAACAAACAGCAAAATTCAGTTGTAAACACAGTTTTCAATTGCGAATTTATTAAAAAAAAAATCAATCGAATATATCAATCCGTTCAATATATATATTAAATTTAAAGTGTGTAGCGTTCGACACCATAAAAAGGTAAAGAAAAATTTTAGATAAACTAAAGTGAATTTGCACCCCAGGTTGTGAATATTGAAATTAAAAATATAATTATCGATTATAGATGATCAAAAATGGAGAGAGAATGTAATGAATGAGGAGAACTATAAATTGAAAAACATTGAAAGAATGCAGAGTGTTAGACAAAAGAGGAGATGGTTGGATGATGAACATGAAAGTCTGATCAAAAAGACGCGAAAATACGATATAATTTTCGTCTCTTTTTGATCAGACTTTCATGTACGACAACAAAATAGACGAAAAAACTAAAAGATAGAAAATGTAATCAAATTTGAACGACAGAATCCAAACTATCCTTACAAATGTAAACAAAGCTTGACCAAAGCAGTTAAAAAGTAGAAACTGCGATGTCGAACGAACGTATTTTTGTTTTTCAGAATATTTTTTTTTTTTTTTTTTTTTTTTATTTTTTTTTTTTTGTTAAGTTTTTCAAAAAATTAATAAATAGAATATATTGAAAATCATTTCTATTTCTTTTGTTCATGCTCAATTACATAAAAAGTAAAAAAAAAATGAAAAAAGTATGGTGGAAAAAATGTCACGTTCGACACGTCACGTTCGACCCTGATTAAAACTAAAAAATAAAATAAACTACTCAATATTTTGGAATCAAATAAAAAACATTATTAAGATGTGTCAATTTCTGATAATTTAAAATTAATTTTAATAATTTATCACTTAAGGTTTCGCTAAAATATGCGATTGAATGGTTAATTTCAAAATCAACTTCCACTTTTTGTCACGTTCGACCTGCTTGGTTTTTTGTAATTATCTTGAAAATTAATACTTTCTCAAAATCACCCTTAGCACCAATTATAGTGGTCATCAAGAGCTATAAGATCCACTTTTTGTCAGAATAAAAAATTGTTTTGGCATTAGTTTTTTTTTACTCTAAATGCGTACGAAATGTCACGTTCGACACTAGAGAATTGCCCATATATAATAATCAATTACGATTATATTTAATAAACACATAAAACAAATTCCATACAGAAACGACAATATCCAATTGTTTATTTCTTACGTCCAATCAGCTGTGTACTCAGTATAAACACTAACCATACATGTGTTGTATTGTTTGTGGTATAAATCACAAAACTATCGATAGCTCTTGCCGACCGCCACAATTTCTTTCGATAGTCGTTCCACGATCAGAATGTTCTCACTTCCCACATTCATCGTAATTCAAACAACATTTTAAATAAATTTTATAAGATAAAATAAATGTTGTTCGCCTTGTTTAAATTTTTACTTAATTCCAAAATATAAAAGGAGATATATAGTTTCGCAAGAGAGTGAGACAGAGAGAGTTCTCAGTTGAATGTGCTAGACGTGTTTTTTTTTTTGAGCTCCGTGATCACTTTTTTATTTTTGCTATTTTAATTATCTATTTATTTAAATTTCATTTCTATTTTATTTAAATTTTTTACATTGAAAAGAACTTTGTTTCTGATCCTTGCATAGTTTTGATCCGTGGTTCACTTTGTTTCGTTTTGCTACTGATTTGCAGTTTGGTGCAGTGAAGTAAATCCATTTATGCTTTAGCGTTTCTTGTTGTTTTTCGCGCTCTCCGTCTCTTCTTGTCTTGTTTTTTTACACTTGTCAGTGTAAGTGTATGCATAATTGCTCTCACTTATTTGGGTAAGTTTTGCTCTCAAATTTAAGCTGTTGTTCTATCATATGGTTTATTTTCGTTTTTGCGATTTAGCCATTGATTGTTGTTGTCACTAGCTCTCGCAACATTATCAGTATTTGTTTAATTGTCTCGTTTTACTTATTGTTTTGAATCCCAATTGCGAATATGAGCTGATGCAAAAAAGCATGCAATTTTAGACAAGCAGCTGACTTTGCACAGGCCAATTTATTAATTGTTGGCTATGTGAAAATCTTATGCACACCGAATGTGCTGGCCTTACTGGGCTGGACTACGATAAGATTATGTCCACTGCTAAAATTGGTAATGGTGGCTTACGTTGGTCTTGTCCGACATGCTTGGAAAAACAAATTAATTTTTCCAAGATGTATAATGCTGTGAGTGTTCAATTTCTTAAATTGAATAAAATCTCTAAGCACCTGTCCAGTGACCTGGTAGCTGCTGAAGATTTATAAAACAATTATAAGTTTGAAGATCATCAAACTCAATCTGAGAATCCTTCTTTGTTAGTACCTCCTCCTGTACTAACATCGTCCCCCAACTCGCTTGCTCCTCCACACCCTGTGCTGTCTTCGTCCCTTCGCTAGATTTGTGCCCCCTCGCCTTTCCTGAGGCTACTGCCTTAAGCGTTGATGGTGTTGCCGAATCTCTTGTCCCTGCTCAAAAATTGGATTCTCCTCCAATTGTTGTTCAAACAGAGAATGGTAATACGTTAACCGATTCTAGTATTATGCCCCCACTTTAAGTGTTGTAGCTCCTCGAAAGCAAGTTTTTATACTCTGTTCCCAAAGGGAAAAAGAGTATATGGGGTTTGTGTAATGTCCGGCTTGCTGTCCGTCCGTCTGTCCGTTTGAACGCAATATTTTTCTGCGCTAGAGTCTTGAAATTTTATACATATACTCATATATGCTCCCGAATTATAAACTGTTAAAATTTTCCCGATCCGCCCACTAGGGGCGTGGACAATCGGAAAACTCTTGCGCCCATAGATAGGTAATCATACTAGATGATGAGCTAGAGACTTGAAATTTTGCATGTATACTCGGGTTGACAACCCAAGATCAATAAGCTATGGTAGATATATCTACGCCTACAGGGGTCGTAGCAAACCGCAAAAGTTTATTTCTCCTACAGTTTTAGAGCTAGAAGCTTGAAAATTGGATGGTTCAGTTACTAATGTCCTCCTCTATCGATGACCCATAAATGATTATTATTATTAAAATCCTCAAAGAAGTTTGTTGTGGCCAACTGCATAATTCATGCATATAATAGCTTAGTAGTAATTGCTAAGATGGCAGAAAGCATAAATATAACAATATTAATGAATTTAAAAAATGAAATTTATAAGTTTTCGATTAATAAATAAAAAATTTTCAGAGGGATTTGAACCCAGGTCTTTTGAAGATAACATGTAATCGTTAGCTAAACCTTAATACAAAGTTCACTGCTATATCACTTGGATGTGTATATATGTAGAAACATCTGTACATACATACATACATATATGCATGTATGCGTGTATAGAAAAATTGCTTGCCAGCGGCAGCGTGGAAAATCGGAAAAGTAGTTTCTAGTGCTTAAATGCAGAATTCATATGCATATGCTTATAAATTTTATCAATTGGCAGCAAGCATTTTATCATAAATATTCAAATATAAAAAAAAAAATAATTTTTGAAAAAAGTTTTCTGCGGGATTCGAACCCAATAATCTAAGTATAGCTTGCATAGGGCTTACCACCAGCGCCACTGCCCTAATCTGAGGTTTGTTAACTAAAACCAAATAAGGTATTGCTAGAGTGCAAGCATTTGTATGCATTAATAGAAAATTGTGTGTGTACTCGTATAGTGTGTACATGTGTAAATTCGTATGTATGTATAGGAAAAACGTTTGTTGCTTGCCATGTACGTTTGCTAATTGCCGAAATATTTCGATTATTAAATGTTTATTAAATAAATAAAATGCACCTATGGGAACAGATTATTTCGCAGTTAGTTGCGCCTAACTGCAACGTTCTTACTTGTTATACCCTGAACCCATTGAAAATGGGAATTCAGGGTATAATGGTTTTGTGAAAATGTATGTAACAGGCAGAAGCAGACGTCGCAGACCCCATAAAGTATATATATTCTTGATCAGCATAAAAAAATAAGTTGATCTAGCCCTGTCCGTCTGTCCGTCTGTCTGTCTGTCCGTCCGTATGAACGTCGAGATTTCGGAAACTACAAAAGCTAGCGAGCTGAAATTTCACATGAAGACTCGTATGTTAGCTACGCAGCACGAGTTTATTTTGTTTTTCGATAACTCATCTCATTTCCAAATTATCGATAAAAAATTTGTTTCCATTATTTAGGTTTTTTGGGTATAACTTCTACATCGTTTTAGCTAGAGACCTCAACTTTATAAATTTAGATAGATATTATGAATACACAGATTTTGTAACTTTTAAAATTTTGGATGCCACGCCCACTCCGCCCCCAATTTGAAAAAAAAAAACGCATTTCAAATACTAGAGACTTGCAATTTGGCACATAGATAGATTAAGATACCTCTAATCTACTCTGAAAATATCATCAAGATTGTTCATCTAGAAATGGAGTTATAAGCGTCTAAAGTTCAGCCCAACCCACCCCCCAGCCAAGGCAGCAAATGCGCAGTTAGCAGAGCGCGCGCCTCTAAGTGCGTAAAGAAGAAGAGTATCAGTTTTTGCAGGGTTCAGGGTATCTCGTAGTCGAGCCGTCTCGACTAGAGCCTTCTTACTTGTTTTATCTAGGCTTTCGGCGGATACAACATGTGAAGCAGTATCTTCATACATTCGCTCAAAGATCTCTGTGAATGTTTGTATTTCTATATCGAAGTTTAATTTCTCGACCCTTCGTGAAATTTCTTCGTTTAAGTTAAATGTACCGGTTGAATGTTTCACAACAATATGTGACCCCAAATTTTGGCCACCACACATGGTTGTGCATGAATTCAAACCGAAGAATCGTAATAGATCAACTCCTATCTCATTGAATATACCTTCGGTGCAATCTTCATCAAAAACTGTACCAAAAAACTAAGGAATAAACAATACTTTTCTCAATTGTCCTTAATCTACCAAAGTGTTCGGGGCATAAATTCTAAGCTTAAAAGCATATTTCTTAATAGTTTCGGTTCTTCATATGATCTCATTGCTTTAACAGAAACGTGGTTAAGTCATAGTATTCATAATAGTGAAATTCTGTCAAGGAGGTATAGTATTAATCGCTGTTAAATCCAATATCCTCTCGGAATTGTTTACATTTTCCTCCCTTTATGATGTGGAGACTAAAAGTGTTAAAATAACTCTCCCATCGTATTCATTATTTATTACATGTTCATATATTCCTCCTTCTTCTGATTTACAAGTTTATGTTCATCACATAACTTGTATTAAAGAAATTTATGGACATACCAATGATAATGACTTATTTCTTGTGTTGGGTGATTTTAATATTCCCAATACTTCATGGTCTTTACCTTGTAATGTAAACTACCTTATTCCGACACTTGATCACTATTTTTTTGATGAATTGTTCAACCTGTCCTTGCTTCAGATGAACTCTATTTCTAATCATCAGAATCGCTCGCTTGATCTTGTGTTCACAAATATTGATTCCATCATTAATGTATCGAGATCAAGCTCTTTTTGTTTACCAGCGGATATTTATCATCTCACTTTAGAGGTTTCTTTATCTCTTAGGAATCCCTCACCTGTATCTCAAATCGTAGACGTTGCTATCGCAAATTCAATTTTGTCTTGCTAAACGAACTGATTAGTTCAGTTGACTGGTCAAGTTTATATGAGTCGATTGATGTTAATTTCGAAACACCCCTTTTTTACTCAACTCTAGATTCTATTCTAAATGTATGTGTCCCCCTCAGTAGTATATCGCCTGTTTTGAATAAGCCGCCCTGGTTTTCTAAGACGCTTTCTAATTTAAGAAATATTAAATTAAAATATTAAAAAAATTTTAAAAAGTGTGATTCGGCTGTTGATTGGGCTAAATATTCCATAGCCAAGTCTAACTTTAATATCTTATATTCTCGCTGTTATGAGAATTATATTATACGTGTCAAACGCCAGTTTTCTCGTGATCCGAAACAATTTTACACTTTTGTAAATTCTAAACGTAAATCTTCTGGTTTGCCAACCTCATTTTTCTTTGGTTTGGAAAAATCATGTGAAGATCAAGACTCTTCTGATCTTTTCGCAAAATTTTTCCAATCAACTTATTCTTCCGTTGATTCCTTTAATTACTCAAACAGATATTCCTTTTCTGAATCTTATTCAGTTAATATTCCTAATATTTCAGCAGATTGCTTGGTTGCAGCCATTAGGACATCGTTCTCTCCTGGTGCTGATAACATTCCAAGCTGTGTGATTAAAAAGTGTAGTGCTGCTCTTCTGTCACCATTATTAAAATTGTTTAATTTGTCTTTGGGGACCTTGGTTTTTCCTTCAAGTTGGAAAGAGACTTTCATCATTCATTTCATCATTCCGCTACATAAAAAAGTGGGAAGATCTGAAGTTATTTGAAAAATAATAACATCGTCATTGCAACACTTTTATAAATCGATTATTCATCCATCGCAACATGTTTTTTTTTTTCAAATCGATCAACCGCTACGAATTTATTAGAATTCACTTCCCTAGTAAACGACAGTTTTTCGAATAGAATGCAAACTGATGTTATTTATACTGACTTCAGTAAAGCATTTGACTCAGTTCACCATCACTTGTTAATTTTAAAGCTGGATCGCAAGGAATTTCCCCTTAACTTTTATCGTAGATTTCATCCTACTTAATGGATAGAACTCAGAGAGTTTTGCTGAGATCATCAATTTCTAAAATAATCTTTGTTACGTTAGGTTAGTATCATACCAGAGAACCTATAATTCTAATTTAAGTTTTCAATTAACACATTCTATTTTTCTTAGTTTCAATAGTATCACTGACCATTTTTGGTTATTAATTGGGGCATAGCTGGCCGGTCTGGCAAATAAAACCCCTCCATCGGGTTGGTGACACTATTGTTATTTTAAATGTTTTGTACTTCTGTTTAGGCTTTATGTTTATATAGTTTTAATTTTCTTTAGTTTGACTGACGAATTGTCAACATATTACAAATAAAATAAAATAAATTAAAATAATTATTTACTCTCTTTATCTCTAATTATGCATTTTTTATTAATGGTTTTGTTAAATGTATGTAACAGGCAGAAGGAGGCGTGGCAGACCCCATAAAGTATATATATTCTTGATCAGGGTTACGAGTAAAGTTGATCTAGCCCTGTCCGTCTGTCCGTCCGTCCGTCCGTCCGTCTGTCCGTCCATCCGTCCGTATGAACGTCGAGATTCCGGAAACTACTAAAGCTAGAGAAATTTCACATGAACATTCGTATGTTAGTTACGCAGTACGAGTTTATTTTGTATTTTCGATAACTCATCCCATTTCCAAATAATCGATAAACAATCGAAAATTCGATTAAATTTTTAAGGTTTTTTGGACATAACTTCTACACCGTTTTAGCTAGAGAAATTTATTTATTTAGATAGATATTATGGATACGCAGATTTTGTAGCTTTCATATTTTAGCGCGCGCTCATAAGTGCGTAAAGAAGAAGAGTATCACTTTTTTTGCAGGGTTCAGGGTATCTCGTAGTCGAGCCGTCTCGACTAGAGCCTTCTTACTTGTTCTTACTAGTTTTTATTTTAAGAATCATTATAGATTGCTAGATTAAAATCATACTTAAGGAACTATAATTTTAATTTTTAAGTTTTCAATTAACATACTCTATTTTTATACTTTGTTCCCAAAGGGAAGAAAGTATATTGGGTTTGTGCAATGTCCGTCTTGCTGTCCGTCTGTCCGTCCGTCCGCCCGTCCGTCCGTTTGTACGTCTGTCCGTCCGTCCGTCTGTCCGTCTGTTTGTATGAACGCAATATTTTGAAATTTTAAACATATACTCATATATGCCCCCGAATTATAAAGTGTAAAAATTTTTCCGATCCCCCCACTAGGGGCGTGGCAAATCGGAAAACTCTTCCGCTCATAGTTATCATACTAGATGATGAGCTAGAAAGTTGCAATTTGAAATGTATACTCGGGGTGACAACCCAAGTTCAAAAAGCTATATATCTACGCCCATTGGGGGCGTGGCAAATCGAAAAAAACGTATCTTCTACACCGTTAAAGCTAGAACGCTGAAATTTTGCATGCGAGTTAATGTTATGATTCTAAGAAGATCGATCAAAAAGTTGTATGTCTACGTCCATTGGGGGCGTGGCAAATCGGACCTGAATATATAGTGATTTTTCAAATTGTGCTATATTTTGAACACTATTGACACTAGAGACTTGAAATTTTGAATGTATACTCGGGTTGACAACTCAAGACTAATAAGCTATGGTGGATATATCTACACTCACAGGGGGCGTGGCAAACCGCAAAAGTTTATATCTCCTACAGTTTAAGAGCTAGAAGCTTGAAAATTGGGTGGTTGAGTTACTAATGTTCTCCTAACTAAATAAGGCATTGCTAGAACGCCTTCTGACAAAATAAAAATAACGATCGAAAAATTCACAATTCAGTCACAATTCTTAAAATATTCTGGCATGCAAACTTTTGTATGCATACATGGAAAATTGTGTGTATACTCGTATAGTGTGTACATGTCTAAATCTGTATGTATGTGTAGGAAAAACGTTTGTTGCTTGCCATGTACGTTTGCTAATTGCCGAAATATTTCGTTAATTAAATGTTTATTAAATAAATAAGATGCACCTATGGGAACAAAGTATATCGCAGTTAGTTGTGCCTAACTGCAACGTTCTTACTTGTTCTTAGTTTCAATAGTATCTGACCATTTTTGGATTTGAATTGGGGCATAGCTGGGCGGTCTGGCAAATAACACACCTCCATCGTTGTGTTGGCTTTATGGTTATATAATTTTAATTTTCTTAAGTTTGACTCGAGAATTGTCAACATTATAAGAAATAAATAATTGAATTACCTCCTCCTCGGCACTGCGGTGGTCAATATATGCCACTTCGGAGCCATTTATCCCGACCGTGCTTTAGTCGAAACAACTTTCATTTCTGAGCGACTATTCCGTAAGATCAAGTTGCCGTTCATAATCGTGAAAACGCAGGTTTCTAGCTTGAATCAAGCGATTACGGCCAACGCCCAAAAGCTTTGCAACTTTAATATTGGTTCTCTGTTGAAACCGACATTGCGAATTAAAGCTTCTGCTCTCGTAGTTCCAAAACTTCTCAGCAACCTCCCTTCGTCTCCAATTCCGCAACACTTGTTGAACATTCTTTCAAGTATTCAGCTAGCTGACCCCGAGTTTTACAAGAGTTCGGAAATTGATATCCTTATAGGTGCGGATATCCTTCCGTCTATTATGAGGTTGCCATCCTCAAATTTGTGGACCTCTACTAGGTCTAGAGACTTTTTTCGGTTAGGTACTTACAGGCCCACTTACGCAAACGCCACCGGAAACTGTCTCCTTCATCCCAACACAAGTTTTGATATGCGACGACGCCTTTCACTTTTCAGGTAAGGCCCCCGTCATCCCAAGGCAGCACACCATCCAGCGCCAATTCCTTCCGGTGTCGCGTGTGCAGAGGAGTCCACGCTCTTCGGAAATGCCGATGATTCCTGCCACTTCCGACGGAGAAACGGACTCGTGCGGTATTTACTCACAAATACTGCACGAACTGCTTAGCTCACGAGCACTCTAGGCTATCCTGTCGTAGCAAAGAAGGGTGCAAAACATGTGGCCAGGATCATCACACTCCTGCACGTCCATTGATCAGAGCAGTTCGCCGCCTCAACTCCTAGAGAGGCGGTCACTAATCCACTCTAAATTTGCAATCCTTGCAAGGTGTGGGCATGTTAAAGCTATTGACAGTGTTATGCTCTGTTAATAGCATATCTCCCACTCTAGTTCTCCTACTGGTTCGCAATAGGCGATTAGTATATTCTTCCTGCATTTTTTGGCATTACTACTCTACACTTAACTACGAAGAAACAAGTAAGAACGTTGCAGTTAGGCGCAACTGCGAAATACTTTGTTCTCATAGGCACCTATTTTATTTATTTAATAAACATTTAATTAACGAAATATTTCGGCAATTAGCAAGCGTACATGGCAAGCAACAAAGGTTTTTCCTATACATACATACAGATTTACACATGAACACACACACGCTGACGAGTTGGCGTTGTCGCGGAGTACGGTCGGTGTTTTCGCGGTCCAGTATTCTATATTTTGTTTTCGCTGTAAGAGTGGAAATAATTAAAGACAACGTGTATGCTGCGGATTATACTTACCCAGCTGTTCCAAAGACTGCGAGAAAAACACTTAAAACGTGTCGAACGCTTTGTGGCGGCGTCGCGAAGTATCCGCTTCGCCGAGTGTGGTGCAAGAGAGGGGGGGCGGTAGCGTCTTTTTGGCCTTCCATCTCTTTTTTCCTCGACACAGGGCGGGAAAGCGTCTCGAAGCTAGGCTGGGTTTAAATTAGTGGGGTCACTAAATTCAAATTTTAGTAGCCATTGCCCACTACAGGCTACACGCCGCGGTAGTCGGAGCAGGTATGGAGGCCATGATGGAGGATGAGCTGCAAGCTTTCGCGCGCCGCTCTTCACTACAGCGGTCACCGCAGCAACAATTGAGGACGTTGCCGCAGCCGGTAGCACCGAGTCAGTCCCCAGTGGCTGTTTGCCAGGCACCGAAGTCCTTAAAGGAAGCGTTAGCTCAAATAGGAGTTACCTTGGAGGGCTTGTCTGCTTTATTTGGTGGTCAGCGGCATATAAATGCCCTAATGAGAGAGGAGTTGACCAAACTGGTCAATCTTCACAAGGCGGCCGAAAAGTTCTGCGACCGCCCAGTTAAAAACTGCGAGGTGCAGAGCACGCCGCCCAAGAAAGCTGTGGAGAAAGTCCATAAAGCGAGCATTAGTGCTCAAAAGAGTAGCAATACGCCCAAACGGCCAAGGGAAGTAGCCGCCGAAGTGAGGAAAACTCCTTCAAAAAAGTCGAGGCCCAACAGAAGCGTAACGGTAGAACCAACAGCAATAGGTGCGGCAGTTAGGAATGCAAATCAAGCAGATCCACAGACTAGCAAGAGTAGCTGGACGGTCATCAAGGGTCGCAAGCTCATACAAAAGCGGCCCAGAACTGACGCAATCGCGATCTCTGGCGTAGGCGGGTGCAGCTATGCGGACATGCTTCGCGTAGTTAAGAGCGACCCAAATTTAAAACATCTGAGTGGCGATGTTCAAGGGATCAGAAAGACAGCTAAGGGGGACCTCCTGTTGCAACTAAGCAGGAAGCCGGAGCATAGTGCAGATGCTCTTCACGAGGCTGTAGGCAAGGCATTGGGCGACAGAGCGGTAGTTAAAACACTTACCGAAACGGCACACATTGAGATTCGTGATCTTGATGAACTAGCGAGCAAAGAGGAGATAATAGAGGCAATTAGGGTGGAGTTGAAAGATAGCTCACTCCCCATTACGGTCATTAAATCGCTCCGGTCAGCTTACGGGGGACAGCAAAGAGCTACAGTTGCTCTCCCAGTTGGGAAAGCCAAAACTCTGCTCGAGTTGTCCAAAATTAGGATAGGATGGGTAGTATGCCGTATCCGAGCCGTGGACCAGCCTAAACGCTGCTTCAAGTGCCTCGATTACGGTCATATAGCCGCTAACTGCGCTAGCGACTGTGATCTGAAGGGTGCCTGTTTCAGGTGTGGCGAGATGGGTCATAGTGCAAAAGCATGCACCAAGCCGCCCAAATGTAGCCTCTGCGTCCGTAAAGGCGAAAAGCAGACTGATCATTCAGCAGGCAGCTTCAAGTGCCCATCCTACCGTGAAGCTGCGCGTAAAATGAAATGTTAAGGTTTCTTCAGCTTAACTTAAATCATTGTGTAGCTGTACAAGATCTACTAGAGCAGACTGTAAGAGAAAAATTTATAGATGTAGCTATACAGTTGCTACCTGGCCCCCAGCATGCAGCTCAGCGATTTCACAGTGACGCTCGATGGGCTTGCCGTGGATGCTAGGGGTCGGAAGGCCATTATAGCAGACGATTTCAATTAATGGGCGTTAGAATGGGGTAGCCACACAACTAATACCAGAGGCCGTATCCTTCTGGAGATCTTCGTGACATTAGATGTTGCACTGCTCAATACTGGCCAAGAGTACACCTTCAGTAGGGCTGGATACGGATCAGTAATTGACATTACTTTTGTCACTTCATCCCTTTTTCGGGAAGCATCATGGAGTCATTGCGATAGTTATACGGGCAGCGATCATACGGCACTTCTGTTCACAATAGGGGAGCCACTGGCCAGGGCGCCAAACTTGTGGAGAGAATCGTATCAACTGGATACTTTCAATCCCTTGGCCTTTTCAGTGGCCATTCAGTCGCTGGGCACATCTGGCAATGCTGAGGCCAGAGCATGCCAAATGGTAGCCCAAATTCAGAGTGCCTGCAGTAGTAGCATGCTACGCCGCAAGCGGTTCATGCGACAACAAACGCCTATGTATTGGTGGAATGCACAAATAGGTGACATTCGACGCAAATGCATCCAGGCGAGAAGAAGCTACCAACGCGCCCGTGGTTGGACCACATATGTAGAAAAGCAAATAGCATACCAGGCGGCTAGAAGACAGTTGAAGAAGGCCATTCGGGCAAGCAAAAGAGAGTGCTTCTTAGAATTGTGCGACTCAGCCGAATATGACTCTTGGGGCAGGGCATATAAGATAGTGGTTAAAAGACTATACGCAGGTAATCAGGTGCAGCCTATGAATCGCTTGGAGCTTAAATCGATTGTGGAAACACTCTTTCCAGAAAGACTAAGCTCCATTCATGCCCCTGAGACCATGTCTGCCGAGCAGGGCTCAACGAGCACTCAGATTGACTTAGTTACGGACGAGGAGATATTAGTAGCTCTCAGAGGTCTTAGACTTAACTCAGCCCCAGGGCCAGACGGTATCTCAAATCGTGCGCTAAAGCTAGCCCTCGCCTTGCACCCAAGCGCGTTCGCGAAATTATACAACGAATGTATAATCCATGAGACGTTCCCCGCAATATGGAAAATTCAGAACTTGGTATTGCTACCTAAGGCTGGCAAACCACCGGATGAGCCATCTTCATATAAACCTATCTGTCTCTTAGACACCATGGGAAAGGTGTTTGAGAAACTGATTTGCTCTAGGCTGGAGAGCGCCATTGATAGCGCCGGAGGCCTTTCACCTAACCAATTTGGTTTTCGGAAGGCCCGTTCAACAGCAGATGCGCTTGATAAAGTTGTCGGCCTGGCAGCTTCCGCCATCCAAGGCACCAGATGGAAGCACGGGACGAAGCACTACTGCATCATTGCGACTCTTGATGTGAAGAATGCCTTCAACACAGCTAGTTGGGATATGATACTGGATGCGATGTCACAATATAATATCCCTAAATATCTAAAAGAAATAGTGAGGAGCTACTTCAGAGGAAGAACACTAATATACAATACGAGTGAGGGTCCCCAAACTCATATAGTGTCAGCTGGAGTCCCCCAAGGTTCAGTGCTGGGGCCTCTCCTATGGAATATGATGTACGACGGCGTACTGCGCCTGGAACTACCAGCAGGTGCGCACACCATTGGCTTTGCTGATGATGTAGCAGTCGTCACCATAGGAAAGGAGCTTAAAGATACTGAGGATATGTGCAGCGCAAGTATCAATCGCATACGAAGCTGGTTGTCTGGAGCTGGACTAGAGCTAGCGGCGCACAAAACGGAAGTCGTCCTAGTCAGCAGTCGCAAGAGATTGGAAACTGCCAATATAAAGATCGGCAGCGTTACCATCGCATCTAAGAGGGCGATACAGTATCTTGGCGTCATGATAGACACGAGATTAACTTTCCGCGAGCACTTAGAATATGTGCATAAAAAAGCAGCTGATTCTTGTAGAGCTCTCTCAAGAATTATGCTCAACACGCGGGGACCAAGGCAACAACGACGTCTCCTCCTAATGAGCGTCATTAGGTCCGTCATTCTCTATGCTGCACCGATATGGTCAAGTGCGATGGCAACGCCGAGCTACAGCCGAGGCATTTGCGCCATCTACAGACTGAGCGCAATCAGAGTCAGCTGCGCTTTCAGGACAGTTTCCGATGACGCAGCGCTCGTCATTGCCGGAATGGTACCACTGGAGGACTTGGTTGCCGAAGCCGTGGAGCGGAACACACATGAGCCCGTACGACGCAACGTTATCAGGGCAAACAGCATTGCACGATGGCAAAGAAGGTGGAACCGCTCAACAAAAGGGCGATGGACCCACACGCTCATCCCGGAGCTTGATCCTTGGCTAAACCGTAAACACGGTGAGGTTAATTTTTATCTTTCGCAGATTCTCACGGGACATGGATGCTTTCGGAGCTATCTGAAGTGCTTTGGCCACGACGAAACTGACGAATGCCCATGGTGCGGACTAGGTCTGGTAGAAGATGCCAAACACGTTCTGTTTGAGTGTGGACGCTTCCAGGAGGAGAGGCGTTGCCTAGAAGAGGCAGTTGGCCGTTCCATTGGAACGGACAATATCGTCAACATCATGCTGGAATCGGAGGCAGCTTGGAATCTAACAAGCACATTCGCAGCCACGGTTATGACGGAGCTCCGCAGAGTTGAGCGGATAAGAAGACGAGGTGTCCCAGCCTAAGATAGTGCAAAGCGCTTGCGAAGCAATGCTTTACGGCCGTCCCGCAAGCATCTTGCGCTATCACTAGTCGCTATCTCTAGTCGCCTCAGCTAAATAACTTAATGTAATAATATAATATAATTTTGTTAATAAACGCATATATAGTAAGTTAAAAAAAAAAAAAAAAAAAAAAAACTTCCTTGCTATATGTGTAAGCATTTATGTGCCTGTGTGCGATACACTTGCTGCATGTAACAATTCTAATTTCCCAGCGATTGCTGTGTGGTAGCTGTTGTGAGTCTACACACACACATACATATGTGTACGTCTGTGATGTGATAATCACAATCGCCGAGTATCACTTGTATAGGCATTTGAATAAATGCTCTGCCTGGGGCATTTGCATGTTTCGTGCATGGGTCTCGAATATTGGGCGTGTGCCGCCTACCTCAACTTTGAATTAAGTAATCGATTTTGGGTCATTTAAGTAAAAGAAAACTGAAAATGATTTTTGAATGAGAAATTTAAATTAAATAAAACATTTAACATAATACATACAACACACATGGTTAGTGATAGCACTTACCACCAGCGCCACTGCCTTGCTATGAGCTTCGTTATCTAAAACCAAATAAGGCACTGTTAGAGCGCCTTTTGACAAAACTAAAGTAACGATCGAAAAATTCACATTTCACATTTCATTGTATTGCATCAACAATTTTCCCATTGCACTGGATCGGGAAATATTGCATGTTGGAGTATCAATTGTGTTTAAATCAGGGACCGTAACAGTTATAATTTTTATAAAAAAAAAATTAAGAAATAACAATTATTTTTAGCGTTATTAAAATGAAATTATTTTTAATTATTATTATTGATTTTTATGATAAAAATCAAAAATAATTATTACAAATCAATTTTTATATAAAAATCAAATCATAACTTTTATTTTCAATTTTTATTATAAAAATCAAAAATAAAAATTATGCCGTGATTTTTATTTTAAAAATTGAAATAAAAATCAAATTGAAATATCTTTTGATACAAAGGAGCCAGATCATATATAGAACTATATATATGATCTACGCATCAATATCTTTCAGATGATATATAATATGTATGTAATTATGTACTTGTGTATGTATATTTAGTTATCTGTTTAGGCAGTTGCCCAGGCCTCCTATTCAGCGAGTAATGTGTGGACACAAATGATTCAAAGACATAGATTGAATTAAATACTAATCATATATGTACATACATATGTATACATATATATATGAAACGATGCATACAAAAAGTTTAACAATGCTGCGTTAACTACTTCTAATCGCAAATCGTATTCTAAAAATAGATTTTTAACGGATCTCAAGTTAAGTCAATACGATTTATTTTAGATAACATATTTATTTTGTTGTGCTCTTGAAAACAATTACAGAGTTTAAAGAATAGGAAAAATGCATGTAGAATCAAGTAACAAAAGAAGTCAAAATGTACATATGTATGTGTGTGCGTGAGTGCACAAAGAGCGAATGAGTGTGACAAAGAGAAAATTAACTTAAGAGAACTAAATCTAAGAGGAGGTCTCTCAGCTCGTTGTGCCGCATTATCATCCGTGAGGTAAACGCTGGTGAATTTAGCCTCAAATTCACGATCCACATAATTTATACAGTTCAACTTACCTATTCATAGAAATGTATGTAAAGGAAAACGTTTGTTGCTTGCCATGTACGTTTGCTAATTGCCGAAATATTTCGTTTATTAAATATTTATTGAATAAATAAACGGCACCTACTGGAACACAGTCTCTCGCAGTTATTTGCGCCTAACTGCAACGTTCTTACTCGTTTTTATACCCTGAACCCATTAAAAATGGGAATTCAGGGTATAATGGTTTTGTGAAAATGTATGTAACAAGCAGAAGGAGACGTCGCAGACCCCATAAAGTATATATATTCAGATTTTGGATGCCACGCCCCTTTCGCCCCCAATTAGAAAAAAAAAACCGCATTTTTAATACTACTTGCAATTTGGCACATATGTATATTATAAATTTAGATACTCTTACTCTATTCTGAAAATTTCATGGAGATCGTCCATCTGGAAATGGAATTATAGGCGTCCAAAGTTCAGCCCAACCAACCCGCAAGCCACGGCAGCAACTGCGCAGTTAGCAGAGCGCGCGAATTACCAGTATGGGACCTTTTGGTTAATATTTAAATAATAGACGTTGACTTGTGTTCGTTTTCACTTGCAATTTGCACTGAACTGTTTTTATACTCTGTTCCCTTAAAAAGGGAAAAAGAGTATATTGGGTTTGTGCAATGTCCGTCTTGCTGTCCGTCCGTCTGTCCGTATGAACGCAATATTTTTCGGCGCTAATAGAGCTAGAGACTTGAAATTTTAAACATATACTCATATATGTTCCCGAATTATAAAGTGTACAAATTTTCCCGATCCGCCCACTAGGGGCGTGGCAAACCGGAAAACTCTTCCGCCCATAGTCAAGTTATCATACTAGATGATGAGCTAGAGAGTTGCAATTTGAAATGTATACTCGGGTTGACAACCCAAGACTAATAAGCTATGGTGTATATATCTACACTCACAGGGGGCGTGGCAAACCGCAAAAGCTTATATCTCCTACAGTTTTAGAGCTAGAAGCTTGAAAATTGGATGGTTGAGTTACTAATGTTCTCCTCTATCGATGCCCCAAAAGTAATTTTTCAGCCTCTTTGGGGGCGTGGCATATCGAAAAATACCCTGTAATTTTCGCATTTTTGGAATGTAAGCAACCAAACTTTGCAGTCATGTTTGCCTCGACCCTTTCTAAGATGCGTCTAAGCCCACTGGGGGCGTGGCAAATCGGCAAAGAAGTTTGTTGTGGCCAACTGCATAATTCATGCATATAATAGCTTAGTAGCAATTGCTATGATGGCAGAAAGCATTTTAACATAAATATAATAATATTAATGAATTTAAAAAATAAAATTTATAAGTTCTCGATTAATAAATAAAAAGTTTCCAGCGGGATTTGAACCTAGGTCTTTTGAAAACAACATGTAATCGTTAGCTAAACCTAAATAAATTCACAGCTGATCAGCTGACCAGCTGATCAGCAGCTTGTGACGAAACAAAACAATACAATCGCAATTCTTGCAATATGTATACACACTTGGATGTGTATACACAAATACAAACATCTGTGTACATACATATATGCATGCATAGAAAAACTGCTTGCCAAGCAAGCAGCGTGGCAAATCGAAAAGTTGTTTTAGTTTTTGCTTAAATGCACAATTCATATGTGTATGTTTATAAATTATTGTCAATTGGCAGCAAGCATTTTATAATAAATATACAAATATTTAAAAAAAAAATTAAAAAAATAATAATTTAAAAAAAAAAAAAAAGAAAGTTTTCTGCGGGGTTCGAACCCACGCACCCAAGTATTGCTTGCATAGCGCTTACCATCAGCGCCACTGACCCAATACGAGCTGCGTTAACTAAAACCTAATAAGGCATTGCTAGAGCGTCTCTGACAAAACTAAAGTAACGATCGAAAAATTCCCAATTCAGTCACAATTCTTAAAATATTCTGGCATGCAAACTTTTGTATGCATACATAGAAAATTGTGTGTATACTCGTATAGTGTGTACATGTGAAAATCTGTATGTGTAGGAAAAACGTTTGTTGCTTGCCATGTACGTTTGCTAATTGCCGAAATATTTCGTTAATTAAATGTTTATTAAATAAATAAGATGCACCTATGGGAACAAAGTATATCGCTGTTAGTTGCGCCTAACTGCAACGTTCTTACTTGTTTAAGTCTAGCACTGAGAAAATTGTATTATTTCCAAGTTGTGCTAGTACCTCATTGATTTCTGTTATTTGTCAGCTATAATTTCCAATTAAGCTTCCTATATTCAATAACCATTCTATATTTTTTCTCTTGGGAGCGGTCCATTTTTTTTTTTTTTTTGGGACAATCCACACAGGTGAGTTGTAAGGTGATCGGGATGGGCGAATGATTCCGTCCTCTAAGATACTGTAATGTGGTTTTTCTTGACATGCGTCAAGCATTCGACCACACTCCGCCTATACGAATAGACTGAGTAATATTGGACCAACCATCACAGGCAAAGTACCTTGGCATCACTCTGGACAAGCGTTTAACATTTGGTCCTCACATTAAAGCTGCGACCAGGAGATGTGGGCAACGCATGCAACAGCTGCGGTGGCTGATCAACAGAAGAAGCCCCATGTCACAGTGAAGAGAGCAGTCTACGTCCACTGTGTGGCTCCGATTTGGCTCTATGGTGTGCAGATTTGGGGCATAGCTGCAAAAAGCAACTATAAGCGCATACAGGTACTTCAAAACCGAGCTATGCGGCAAATTACGAACTGCCCCTGGTATGTACGCGGCTCTACCCTGCACCATGATCTAAATCTACACACAGTAGAAGAACAGATCGCAAGACACACGAGCAGATATAGTGACAGACTGGTCAGGCACCGTAGCAGATTAGCGAGACAATTGCTCCCTATGAGACCACTAAGGCGACTAAAACGCTTGGGATTCGCCAAAAATATTAATTAATAAACACTAGTATAATTAAATTAAAAATTATTTAAATAGTTATAAGTCCTTCTGTATACAACAAAAGGTTAGGTTATTATTTTAGTATATAAATGTGCTGTTAAGATACTACAATTGTAATGTATGGGTTCAACACTTAAATAAATAAAATAAGAAAGTAAGAAAAAATAGCTGGGCAGTCTGGCAAATAACACACCTCCATCGGATTGGCGACTCTATTGTTATTTTAAATGTTTTGTACTTTTGTGTTGGCTTTATGGTTATATAATTTTAATTTTCTTAAGTTTGACTCGAGAATTGTCAACATAATAAGAAATAAATAATTGAATTACCTCCTCCTCGGCACTGCGGTGGTCAATATATGCCACTTCGGAGCCATTTATCCCGACCGTGCTTTAGTCGAAACAACTTTCATTTATGAGCGACTATTCCGTAAGATCAAGTTGCCGTTCATAATCGTGAAAACGCAGGTTTCCAGCTTGAATCAAGCGATTACGGCCAACGCCCAAAAGCTTTGCAACTTTAATATTGGTTCTCTGTTGAAACCGACATTGCGAATTAAAGCTTCTGCTCTCGTAGTTCCAAAACTTCTCAGCAACCTCCCTTCGTCTCCAATTCCGCAACACTTGTTGAACATTCTTCCAAGTATTCAGCTAGCTGACCCCGAGTTTTACATGAGTTCGGAAATTGATATCCTTATAGGTGCGGATATCCTTCCGTCTATTATGAGGTTGCCATCCTCAAATTTGTGGACCTCTACTAGGTCTAGAGACTTTTTTCGGTTAGGTACTTACAGGCCCACTTACGCAAACGCCACCGGAAACTGTCTCCTTCATCCCAACACAAGTTTTCGACGGTTTCAACGCGCTCCGTTCATCGCTATACGATAAGAGTCTGAATGATATGCGACGACGCCTTTCACTTTTCAGGTAAGGCCCCCGTCATCCCAAGGCAGCACACCATCCAGCGCCAATTCCTTCCGGTGTCGCGTGTGCAGAGGAGTCCACGCTCTTCGGAAATGCCGATGATTCCTGCCACTTCCGACGGAGAAACGGACTCGTGCGGTATTTACTCACAAATACTGCACGAACTGCTTAGCTCACGAGCACTCTAGGCTATCCTGTCGTAGCAAAGAAGGGTGCAAAACATGTGGCCAGGATCATCACACTCCTGCACGTCCATTGATCAGAGCAGTTCGCCGCCTCAACTCCTAGAGAGGCGGTCACTAATCCACTCTAAATTTGCAATCCTTGCAAGGTGTGGGCATGTTAAAGCTATTGACAGTGTTATGCTCTGTTAATAGCATATCTCCCACTCTAGTTCTCCTACTGGTTCGCAATAGGCGATTAGTATATTCTTCCTGCATTTTTTGGCATTACTACTCTATACTTAACTACGAAGAAACAAGTAAGAACGTTGCAGTTAGGCGCAACTGCGAAATACTTTGTTCTCATAGGCACCTATTTTATTTATTTAATAAACATTTAATTAACGAAATATTTCGGCAATTAGCAAGCGTACATGGCAAGCAACAAAGGTTTTTCCTATACATACATACAGATTTACACATGAACACACACACGCTGACGAGTTGGCGTTGTCGCGGAGTACGGTCGGTGTTTTCGCGGTCCAGTATTCTATATTTTGTTTTCGCTGTAAGAGTGGAAATAATTAAAGACAACGTGTATGCTGCGGATTATACTTACCCAGCTGTTCCAAAGACTGCGAGAAAAACACTTAAAACGTGTCGAACGCTTTGTGGCGGCGTCGCGAAGTATCCGCTTCGCCGAGTGTGGTGCAAGAGAGGGGGGGGCGGTAGCGTCTTTTTGGCCTTCCATCTCTTTTTTCCTCGACACAGGGCGGGAAAGCGTCTCGAAGCTAGGCTGGGTTTAAATTAGTGGGGTCACTAAATTCAAATTTTAGTAGCCATTGCCCACTACAGGCTACACGCCGCGGTAGTCGGAGCAGGTATGGAGGCCATGATGGAGGATGAGCTGCAAGCTTTCGCGCGCCGCTCTTCACTACAGCGGTCACCGCAGCAACAATTGAGGACGTTGCCGCAGCCGGTAGCACCGAGTCAGTCCCCAGTGGCTGTTTGCCAGGCACCGAAGTCCTTAAAGGAAGCGTTAGCTCAAATAGGAGTTACCTTGGAGGGCTTGTCTGCTTTATTTGGTGGTCAGCGGCATATAAATGCCCTAATGAGAGAGGAGTTGACCAAACTGGTCAATCTTCACAAGGCGGCCGAAAAGTTCTGCGACCGCCCAGTTAAAAACTGCGAGGTGCAGAGCACGCCGCCCAAGAAAGCTGTGGAGAAAGTCCATAAAGCGAGCATTAGTGCTCAAAAGAGTAGCAATACGCCCAAACGGCCAAGGGAAGTAGCCGCCGAAGTGAGGAAAACTCCTTCAAAAAAGTCGAGGCCCAACAGAAGCGTAACGATAGAACCAACAGCAATAGGTGCGGCAGTTAGGAATGCAAATCAAGCAGATCCACAGACTAGCAAGAGTAGCTGGACGGTCGTCAAGGGTCGCAAGCCCATACAAAAGCGGCCCAGAACTGACGCAATCGCGATCTCTGGCGTAGGCGGGTGCAGCTATGCGGACATGCTTCGCGTAGTTAAGAGCGACCCAAATTTAAAACATCTGAGTGGCGATGTTCAAGGGATCAGAAAGACAGCTAAGGGGGACCTCCTGTTGCAACTAAGCAGGAAGCCGGAGCATAGTGCAGATGCTCTTCACGAGGCTGTAGGCAAGGCATTGGGCGACAGAGCGGTAGTTAAAACACTTACCGAAACGGCACACATTGAGATTCGTGATCTTGATGAACTAGCGAGCAAAGAGGAGATAATAGAGGCAATTAGGGTGGAGTTGAAAGATAGCTCACTCCCCTGTATGTTTGTATGTTTAATAACATAATAATAATACCCAACGCAATGTAGAGTATTCTACATATAAATGCGTCATATGCTCAGTGCATGATAGTGTATACTACATGCGCACATAGTGACACTTTGTCGCTATGCATAAATATACATATCGAGCATAATAATTGAAATACGATCAGCCACTTATATGTGACTGACCGGCAGCGCGAGATATGCCGCGTCTGCATTTTGCCGCATGCCTAAAGTACATGCCGTATGTATGTATATGCCCAATGCATATACATACATATATACATATATAAGCATACTACGCTCTCCCGCTCTGTCGCTGCGCTCAGCGGCAGAACTCTTTATATACAAATAATGTAATTAGCCTAAGACGATATATTCTTCAAAATAAAGAAACATTAATAATTTGACAACTAAACCGAGCAGAAGCTCGCGTGTTAAAATTAAATTATTACATGGCGACCGTGACAGGACTCGATAGTGCTACATTGAGCACACAACACGGACCGGCAGCGTTTCCAAGAACGCACAACACACTTTTAATCAACCATATTATACTTAAAAATGCACTGCGTTGCATAAATTATTAATAAGACCAAGTTGTTAAACTGAGCGGAACCTTTTCTGCCCGGTCTAGCGTATGGCCCGTAAAGCCATACAACTATTAGCCAGGAAGATCACTACGTTGATCGCATAGGAAAAATAATCAAAAAACAATGAATCAAAAATAAAAAGAAAAAAAAATTTTTTTAATATCATTACAAAAACGGACATACAGTTTAAATATCGACAAGTACAACAGAAAGAATTCATTTTAAAATTTCCATTTGAGAAAACACTTGAATTCCCAATAAAAAGTGTTAATGTCTTTTCAACGAGCAATGGCTCATATCGCCTCACGCGATTACCTTTTGGTACCTTTTATGCATGAAGTGACATTCCTAAGTCACAAAAGCACAGATCAAGGAATATTACCAATAATTATCCTGTCCCTACAGACGCAGACAGCACTAGGAGATTGATTACATTTTGCATTATTATAGACGCTTTAAACAAAATTTCGCCGAATATTCCCGGCACATAATCTGATTATGTAAAAAGAATGTTCCATTTGAATAGGCAGAGGAATGCGAAAAAGCATTCTAATATCGGAAAGATAACTTCTTGGCATACACCTTGTCAAGTATAACAATATTCGACCTAATTGACATGAATGGAAAAATACTGAAAGCCACTACCAGTAACCAAAGTAGACAAAATAATTTCTGCGCAGACTAAACAAGAACTATTGCCAAGGCAAAGTCTTGAAAAAGCTTCTAAGCCCAACGTATACAAAGTCATTCCAAATCACGAGATACGAAAAGTAGTGACCTTGCTAATAACAGATTCTACATGTTTAACGAAACATGAAAAGATAAAGTTTTAGTAAGAATTGAAGTTAGCGGTTTATACTCCAATGGAATTCTCGACTTAGGTCAGTTTTTCCAAAGGCTTGATTGGCAAGCCGGTGTATCTAAATTAGCCAACTCAAAGTGGCACCGTGCAAAAAGATCTTTGAATTAGTTCAATAGATACTTTTAAAATGGGCAATAAAATAATAAAATTATTAAGAGTAGCGCTACTCAAGCCGGTGACCCTCATCCAAGATGATGAAGAAAAAGAAGCAAAACTGTTTACATTCCATGATGATCATATTTAAGGAGGTCATACAGGCATAAATAAAACATTGGCCAAAGTAAAAAGATATCAATATTGGAAAAAATATGACACGTCATATCAAAAAGTACAATAAGAAATGTCTAAAATGCCTAAAATCTAAATAACAGCATGAATAAAGACCCCAATAACAATAAAAGCTGTATTTGAATCTTTCATTCTGAAGTACGGTCCAATGAAGACGTTCATTACGGATATGGAAACAGAATATAAGAATTCCGTTATAAATGACTTGTGCAAATAGTTAAAATAGAATATATAAAATCTACTGCACACCATCATCAGACCTTAGGGACACTAGAGAAAAGTCGCAGAACATTTAATGAATATGTTCGTTCATACATTTCTGCGCACAAAACTGATTGTAACGTTTGGATACAATATTTCACGTAATGTATCAACATAACAACAATATTGTCCATATGAACTCGTATTTGGAAAATTACCAAATCAGTTCATACACTTTAACAGAAAAGAAGGTTTAAAAAAAAATTAAATAATAACATACAATTTATCAATGAGCACAAATGTTCGATTGAAAAACAAAAAGTACATAAAGATAGCTTAAAAGAATTTCATATCTGAAAGAATGCATGAAATAGGACTGATCAACCTTTTCAAGTAAAAGCAAAACTCTTTTTTTCTTCTCATAAAAATAAATAAATAAACGAAAATAATATATATTTAGAAAATAACAGTTTAGTTAGTTTATAATAAGAAACCAAAATAATATTAATTTCTTTCAAATTAACACTAAAATAAAATGACTACATATATAACGACATTTCTTTAAAAAGGGGAGGTGTAGTATGTTTAATAACATAATAATAATACCCGACGCAATGTAGACTATTCTACATATAAATGCGTCATATGCTCAGTGCATGATAGTGTATACTACATGCGCACATAGTGACACTTTGTCGCTATGCATAAATATACATATCGAGCATAATAATTGAAATACGATCAGCCACTTATATGTGACTGACCGGCAGCGCGAGATATGCCGCGTCTGCATTTTGCCGCATGCCTAAAGTACATGCCGTATGTATGTATATGCCCAATGCATATACATACATATATACATATATAAGCATACTACGCTCTCCCGCTCTGTCGCTGCGCTCAGCGGCAGAACTCTTTATATACAAATAATGTAATTAGCCTAAGACGATATATTCTTCAAAATAAAGAAACATTAATAATTTGACAACTAAACCGAGCAGAAGCTCGCGTGTTAAAATTAAATTATTACACCCCATTACGGTCATTAAATCGCTCCGGTCAGCTTACGGGGGACAGCAAAGAGCTACAGTTGCTCTCCCAGTTGGGAAAGCCAAAACTCTGCTCGAGTTGTCCAAAATTAGGATAGGATGGGTAGTATGCCGTATCCGAGCCGTGGACCAGCCTAAACGCTGCTTCAAGTGCCTCGATTACGGTCATATAGCCGCTAACTGCGCTAGCGACTGTGATCTGAAGGGTGCCTGTTTCAGGTGTGCCGAGATGGGTCATAGTGCAAAAGCATGCACCAAGCCGCCCAAATGTAGCCTCTGCGTCCGTAAAGGCGAAAAGCAGACTGATCATTCAGCAGGCAGCTTCAAGTGCCCATCCTACCGTGAAGCTGCGCGTAAAATGAAATGTTAAGGTTTCTTCAGCTTAACTTAAATCATTGTGTAGCTGTAGAAGATCTACTAGAGCAGACTGTAAGAGGAAAATTTATAGATGTAGCCTTTCTCAGTGAACCTCATCACTGTAAGACCAGCTGTCCCAGAACGTGGGCAACAGACAGTACTGGCAAAGCAGCGCTATGGGCATGTGGCGGTTCAACGAATGTGCTTTCAGATGTTAAGCCATTCAATGGATTCGTACGCGGCCGATACGGTAACTTATGGCTATACAGTTGCTACCTGGCCCCCAGCATGAGCTCAGCGATTTCACAGTGACGCTCGATGAGCTTGCCGTGGATGCTAGGGGTCGGAAGGCCATTATAGCAGACGATTTCAATTAATGGGCGTTAGAATGGGGTAGCCACACAACTAATACCAGAGGCCGTATCCTTCTGGAGATCTTCGTGACATTAGATGTTGCACTGCTCAATACTGGCCAAGAGTACACCTTCAGTAGGGCTGGATACGGATCAGTAATTGACATTACTTTTGTCACTTCATCCCTTTTTCGGGAAGCATCATGGAGTCATTGCGATAGTTATACGGGCAGCGATCATACGGCACTTCTGTTCACAATAGGGGAGCCACTGGCCAGGGCGCCAAACTTGTGGAGAGAATCGTATCAACTGGATACTTTCAATCCCTTGGCCTTTTCAGTGGCCATTCAGTCGCTGGGCACATCTGGCAATGCTGAGGCCAGAGCATGCCAAATGGTAGCCCAAATTCAGAGTGCCTGCAGTAGTAGCAAGCTACGCCGCAAGCGGTTCATGCGACAACAAACGCCTATGTATTGGTGGAATGCACAAATAGGTGACATTCGACGCAAATGCATCCAGGCGAGAAGAAGCTACCAACGCGCCCGTGGTTGGACCACATATGTAGAAAAGCAAATAGCATACCAGGCGGCTAGAAGACAGTTGAAGAAGGCCATTCGGGCAAGCAAAAGAGAGTGCTTCTTAGAATTGTGCGACTCAGCCGAATATGACTCTTGGGGCAGGGCATATAAGATAGTGGTTAAAAGACTATACGCAGGTAATCAGGTGCAGCCTATGAATCGCTTGGAGCTTAAATCGATTGTGGAAACACTCTTTCCAGAAAGACTAAGCTCCATTCATGCCCCTGAGACCATGTCTGCCGAGCAGGGCTTAACGAGCACTCAGATTGACTTAGTTACGGACGAGGAGATATTAGTAGCTCTCAGAGGTCTTAGACTTAACTCAGCCCCAGGGCCAGACGGGACCCCAAATCGTGCGCTAAAGCTAGCCCTCGCCTTGCACCCAAGCGCGTTCGCGGAATTATACAACGAATGTATAATCCATGAGACGTTCCCCGCAATATGGAAAATTCAGAACTTGGTATTGCTACCTAAGGCTGGCAAACCACCGGATGAGCCATCTTCATATAGACCTATCTGTCTGTTAGACACCATGGGAAAGGTGTTTGAGAAACTGATTTGCTCTAGGCTGGAGAGCGCCATTGATAGCGCCGGAGGCCTTTCACCTAACCAATTTGGTTTTCGGAAGGCCCGTTCAACAGCAGATGCGCTTGATAAAGTTGTCGGCCTGGCAGCTTCCGCCATCCAAGGCACCAGATGGAAGCACGGGACGAAGCACTACTGCATCATTGCGACTCTTGATGTGAAGAATGCCTTCAACACAGCTAGTTGGGATATGATACTGGATGCGATGTCACAATATAATATCCCTAAATATCTAAAAGAAATAGTGAGGAGCTACTTCAGATATACAATACGAGTGAGGGTCCCCAAACTCATATAGTGTCAGCTGGAGTCCCCCAAGGTTCAGTGCTGGGGCCTCTCCTATGGAATATGATGTACGACGGCGTACTGCGCCTGGAACTACCAGCAGGTGCGCACACCATTGGCTTTGCTGATGATGTAGCAGTCGTCACCATAGGAAAGGAGCTTAAAGATACTGAGGATATGTGCAGCGCAAGTATCAATCGCATACGAAGCTGGTTGTCTGGAGCTGGACTAGAGCTAGCGGCGCACAAAACGGAAGTCGTCCTAGTCAGCAGTCGCAAGAGAGTGGAAACTGCCAATATAAAGATCGGCAGCGTTACCATCGCATCTAAGAGGGCGATACAGTATCTTGGCGTCATGATAGACACGAGATTAACTTTCCGCGAGCACTTAGAATATGTGCATAAAAAAGCAACTGATTCTTGTAGAGCTCTCTCAAGAATTATGCTCAACACGCGGGGACCAAGGCAACAACGACGTCTCCTCCTAATGAGCGTCATTAGGTCCGTCATTCTCTATGCTGCACCGATATGGTCAAGTGCGATGGCAACGCCGAGCTACAGCCGAGGCATTTGCGCCATCTACAGACTGAGCGCAATCAGAGTCAGCTGCGCTTTCAGGACAGTTTCCGATGACGCAGCGCTCGTCATTGCCGGAATGGTACCACTGGAGGACTTGGTTGCCGAAGCCGTGGAGCGGAACACACATGAGCCCGTACGACGCAACGTTATCAGGGCAAACAGCACTGCACGATGGCAAAGGAGGTGGAACCGCTCAACAAAAGGGCGATGGACCCACACGCTCATCCCGGAGCTTGATCCTTGGCTAAACCGTAAACACGGTGAGGTTAATTTTTATCTTTCGCAGATTCTCACGGGATATGGATGCTTTCGGAGCTATCTGAAGCGCTTTGGCCACGACGAAACTGACGAATGCCCATGGTGCGGACTAGGTCTGGTAGAAGATGCCAAACACGTTCTGTTTGAGTGTGGACGCTTCCAGGAGGAGAGGCGTTGCCTAGAAGAGGCAGTTGGCCGTTCCATTGGAACGGACAATATCGTCAACGTCATGCTGGAATCGGAGGCAGCTTAGAATCTAACAAGCACATTCGCAGCCACGGTCATGACGGAGCTCCGCAGAGTTGAGCGGATAAGAAGACGAGGTGTCCCAGCCTAAGATAGTGCAAAGCGCTTGCGAAGCAATGCTTTACGGCCGTCCCGCAAGCATCTTGCGCTATCACTAGTCGCCTCAGCTAAATAACTTAATGTAATAATATAATATAATTTTGTTAAAAAACGAGAACAAAAAAAAAAAAAAAAAAAAAAAAAAAAAAAAAACAGGAACACACTATACGAGTATACACACAATTTTCTATGTATGGATACGAGTCCCGCAGAAAATTTTTTTTTCTAAAACTATTATTTTTTAATTTTTGTATACCCTGAACCCATTGAAAATGGAATTGTTTATTGTATATTTATTATAAAATGCTTGCTGCCAATTGATAATAATTCATCAACATACGTATATGAATTGGCGGATACGTATATTAGGCAAAACCTAAAACTGCTTTCCGATTTGCCACGCTACGTGGCAAGCAGTTTTTCTATGCATGCATATATGTATGTATGTGTACACAGATGTTTGTACGTGTATACACATCCAAGTGTGTTTACATATTGCAAGACCAGCTGATCAGCTGCGAATTTATTTCGGTTTAGCTAACGATTACATGTTATTGTCAAAAGACCTGGGTTCAAACCCCTCTGGAAACAGTTCTTAGAAAGAGCCGAGGCTAACACGACTGCAAAATTTGGTTGCTTACATTCCAAAAATTCGAAAATTGCAGGGTATTTCTCGATATGCCACCCCCCCAAAAAGGCTGAGGAGGTCATCGATAGAGAAGGACTTTAGTAACCATTCAATTTTCAAGCTTGTAGCTCTAAAACTGAAGGAGATATAAACTTTTGCGGTTTGCCAAGCCCCCTGTGAACGTAGATATATCTATATATCTATATAAATATATCTATATATTATTGATCTTGGGTTGTCAACCCGAGTATACATGCAACAATTCAAGTCTCTAGTAATAATAGTGTTCAAAATATAGCACAATTTGAAAAATCACTATATACAGTCGAGTCTCAATAATTCGTTATAGCAAGGGAAACGAATTTTTTACGAATTACAGAGGTTTTCGATTTACCGGGGTTTCCATTTAACGGGGTGTAAAAAATCAAAATACGAATTGAAAGGTTTTTTATACCCTGAACCCATTGAAAATGGGAAATCAGGGTATAATGGTTTTGTTAAAGGTATGTAACAGGCAGAAGGAGGCGTGGCAGACCCCATAAAGTATATATATTCTTGATCAGGGTGACGAGAAAAGTTGATATAGCCATGTCCGTCTGCCCGTCCGTCCGTCCGTCCGTCTGTCCGTATGTTTGAACGCGTCGATTTCCAAAGATACAAAAGCTAGAGGGTTCATTCTCTTTGTGTTAGGTCCGTATATTGCACGCGCAGTACGAGTTTGTTTCAGAAATTCGATAACTTGTATATTTGCAAAGTTATCGATAAACGAAATTATCGGGAACCAGTTATAAAATTCTAGCTAATTCATCTTTAGAGTTAGAGTCTCCAAGTCTTCTGCATATATATGGATACCAATTTAATACAATTTCGGGTTTTGTCAGATTTTGGATTCCGGTCTCCACTTCGCCCCACCCCCCCAAATGTGAAAAAGATGCATTTCAAATACTAGAGACATGCAGTTTGGTTTAGCATATAGATATGAATATCATAATCATAATCTGAAGATATCAAAACGATTGTCCATCTAGACACAGAATTATTAATCATCAAAACAGCAGCAAAGCAGCGAGACAGCAAGACGCTTGCAATACTTACACACATGCATACACACATACATGCCTACAAGCGTAGATCAGCGTCTATGTGTGCGCGTGGTTTCGCATGTACAGTTTCTAATGCGTGCAGAAACGAATCGAATAATTCTTAGAATATTATTCGTTCGAAGAAGGGTTCATGGGGTTTCGTAGTCGAGCAGCCTCGACTACAGCTTTCTTACTTGTTATTACGTGCTGCAGTTTGCAGTTTGTTCTCTTGCTACCTGCGCGATTCAGTAGTTTGTCTATTTTGTATGGTTTGAATTGTAGAGTGACTGTCAAATGAGCCTTTACGGCTTGCAGCAGTCATTTTGGCAATAATGAGTACATGGGGTAATCTGACATTTGTCAATACATAATATGTATTACATATGAATTTCCAGATCCACTTAAATCGTTTATAAGACGTTCAAAAATGTTTTGGGGCTATGTTACTGTTAAAAATATGTATGTATGTAAACACCGCTGAATGTCTATCTCTTTTCTAACATTATTCGCATGTTCTGTAAACTATAACGGACATTCTTTCGTTTATGCTTTAAGTTCATTTTTCGGCTGCCTGCGCTGCAGCATACATTCGTTATGTATTTTTAGTCTCTAATAAACCTCTGAAACGAATAGGTTATGGGCCCAGGCAGCAAAAAAAGTAATAAGCTGTGCTGGTGATCGAAAAGTTCACATGAGACTCGAATTGTTAGTTAAAGTGTGTGCTAACTAATTATTGCAAAATGAGTTAACAGTTTGCAATTGAAAAACTAGATAGTGAAAACTATAGTGCGTGGTCAGTGCAGATGAAAAGTCTGTTGATTCATTCTGACTTGTGGTCGGTGACATGTGGTCGGTTAGTGAAAAGTGAAACTGATACAGTGGAACAGAAAGCGTTGTTTGACAGCAAAGATGAGAAGGCTCTCGCCAGTATTTTGTTGTGTGTGAAAGCGTCACAGATAAACTGTATCAAGCACTGTGGAACCGCAAGAGAAGCGTGGATAAAGTTATCCGAGATCTACATGCCTTCCGGACCCGCGCGTAGAGTGCAATTGTTTAAACAATTATTGTATATTAAAATGTCAGCTACAGACAGTGTTCGTGAACATTTGAATAATTTTTCTAATGTCGTAGAAAGATTAAATGAGATTCACGTAGAGTTGGCTGATGAAATGCTTGTAATAATATTACTAGCAAGTTTAAATGACGAATTGGAAAATTTCGTGGTTGCTATAGAAACAAGGGACACATTGCCTTCATTTAGCGCTCTAAAAATCAAATTATTGGAAGAAGAAGAGAGACGCAACATAGGCAAAGTGGATGAAAAAAGCGAGAATAAAGTGTTTTCGTCGCGTCCAGCAAACGGTAAAAAGAACAAGCCAAAGAAAGACTTGAGAGATATTAAATGTTGGTTGTGTGGGCAAAGCGGGCATTTCGCGGTGAAGTGCAAATTGAGAGAGAAAAAGGTCGAGAAAGACAACGAAAAAACCGATCGAAAAGAGCACTAAAAAGTGTCTTTCGGTGTTCTCTATTCCTGGAAAAAGCAAATTCACAAAAAATGCCTGGTGTGTGGACAGTGGTGCTACAGCTCATTTGTGCGGCGACAAACCAATGTTTGTATGTATGCGCGAACACAAAGAGAAAATAAAGCTAGCAGGCGATAATTATATAGAAACCGAAGGTTGCGGGACAGTGTTGCTGAAGTGGAAAAATAATACGATCGAATTGGTCGACGTTTTATATGTTCAAGGCTTACAATGCAATTTTTTATCTGTGTCAAAGGCAACTGAAAAAGGGTTGAAAGTGATTTTTGTGAAAAATAAAGCGTATATTAAAGACAGTGACAATGAAAATTGGCTGATTGCAGAAAAGCACAACGATTTGTTTTTATTTGAAAGTAGTATGAAAACAGTATTTGCAGCAAATGCAAATTTGAATCAATTTGTGAAATGGCATGATCGGTTCGGGCATCTAAATTTTGATAGCCTAAATAAAATGATTAAACAAGACATGGTTTATGGACTTCATGCTAGTGTGTGTAATACAAATGATTTTGTGTGCGAAACATGTGCAAAAAGCAAAATTTGCGTTAAGAAATTTCCCAAGGTGTCAGAAAATCGCTCAAAAGAATTACTGGACTTAGTCCATACAGACATTTGTGGTCCTATGCGTACGGTATCACAAGGTGGAGCGCGCTATTTTGCAACATTTATTGACGATAAATCGCGTTATATGTCGGTGTACATACTGAAAAATAAAAGTGATGTGTTTGAGAAATTCAAAGACTTTAAAATATTAGTTGAAACTCAAACTGGAAAACGCATAAAAGCCATAAGAAGTGACAACGGGCGTGAGTACCTGAGCGGTACATTTGATCAGTTCCTATCGAGCCATGGTATAAAAAGACAACTAACTGTTCCTCACACTCCACAACAAAATGGTGTGGCGGAACGCGCTAACAGAACCCTGGTGGAAATGGCGCGAAGTATGATGGTGCATGCTGGAGTTGACGAATCTTTTTGGGGCGAGGCGATAATGACGGCTGCGTATCTACGCAATAGGGCTGAAACTGCAGCTTTGTTGGGCAAAACTCCATATGAGGATTGGTATGGGAAAAGCCGAGTGTATCGCATCTGAAAGTATTTGGTATGGAAGCTATAGTATTAAATAAAATGCATAAGAACAAGTTTTCACCAAAAGGCGTGCAGCATATTCTGGTAGGTTACTCTGAAACTGCCAAAGCGTATCGTCTGTACAATCCTGTGAAGAGGAACATTGTGTTATCCCGAGATGTCGTGTTCTTAGAGCACAAGTTCAGGAAACAATTGGAACACGATCGAGGATCATCACGTGAGTCAGATGTGGTAATCCTTGAGCCAGGTGAAACACCTGATTGCGAACACAATGATGAAAGTCACGATCCTGACGAGCAGCAGCAAAGTCGAACTGTTGTTCAGGAGCAAAGTGGTGACGAAGAAGATGCTGAGGAGGAGCAAACTAATAGCAAAAGGGGTCCAGGAGGCCACGAATTGTTCGCACTGGGCGTTCAGGTCGTCCACGAAAAGAGTACAATGTGCTGAATGTACTAGATGCCCAAAATATTGTTGTTCCTACATGTGTTAGTGAGGCATTTCAGTCACAGCAATCTGAAAACTGGAAATCGGCGATGCAGAAGGAGTATGACAACCTGGAAAACATTAAGACGTGGAGTCTGGTCGATCTTCCTGCAGGCGAAAAGGTTATTGGTTGTAAATGGGTTTTTACCACCAAGCGTGATGAGCTTGGCAACGTTCAGCGTTTTAAAGCTAGATTGGTAGCGAAAGGATGCGGACAGCAATACGGAGTTAATTACATGGAAACTTTTTCTCCAGTTGCACGTTACTCCTCAATCAGATTAGTGATTGCGTTAGCTGTCGAGCACGAGATGCACCTGCATCAGATGGACGTCTCTGCAGCATACCTCAACAGCGAGCTACACGATGACGTTTATATGCGACAACCAGAGGGTTTTATCGACGCTAATTATCCCAAGCGCGTACTGAAGCTAAAGAAATCGTTGTACGGCTTGAAACAGAGCGGTCGGGAGTGGAACCAAAAGCTAGAGAGCACTCTTTTGAAGATTGGTTTTGTACCAGAGAAGAAGACGTGGCCCACATAAAGCAGCTCATATCAAACAAATTTGATGTGGTCGACGGTGGTGAACTGCATCACTTTCTGGGGATGGAGATTGAGCGAGATGGCAAAACTGGTAGTCTCTCCATAGGCCATAAGCAGTACATTGAAGGCCTGTTGCGTGATTACGGCATGCAAGACTGCAAGCCTAACACGACTCCGTTGGAAGCTGGTTTCCAGACGAAGTGCGATGATGTTGACTGCGGCCAGGTGGACAAAGCGCGCTATCAAGCGCTCATTGGCTCGTTATTGTACTTGGCGTTGACTACACGGCCAGATATAATACACTCTGTGGCTAAGCTAGCGCAGAGAAATGCAGATCCGCACAAGGAGCATGAGGTTGCAGCCAAGCGGGTATTGAGATATCTAAAAGGTACCTCAGATTTGAGACTACACTATAGCAAAACCGGTGTGCCTATCCACTGTTTTGTTGATGCAGACTGGGCTGGTGACAGCAACGATCGTAAGTCCTTTACGGGTTGGTCATTCTTCCTTGCTGGAGCAGCAGTCTCTTGGGAGTCAAAGAAGCAGAATTTGGTCGCCCTCAGTAGCACAGAGGCCGAATATGTGGCACTTTCTACAGCAGCTAAGGAGGCGGTATACGTTAGAAAGCTGATCAACGAGATGGAGCTCGGACCAATGGCAAAGTTGCTGATTTATAGCGATAATCAGAGCGCACAATGCCTTGCAAAAGACGCAAAATTTCATTCGCGTAGCAAGCATATAGAAATTAAGTACCATTTTGTAAGGGAAATGTACAAAAATAATGTAATCGATATAAAGTACATTCCCACTAATGAAATGATATCAGATGTATTAACGAAGAATTTATGTAAAGTTAGACATGAGAAATTTACTGAAATGTTAGGATTAAAATGATTCATTTTTGTAAATAGACATCGCGTTGAGAAGGAGTGTTAAAAATATGTATGTATGTAAACACCGCTGAATGTCTATCTCTTTTCTAACATTATTCGCATGTTCTGTAAACTATAACGGACATTCTTTCGTTTATGCTTTAAGTTCATTTTTCGGCTGCCTGCGCTGCAGCATACATTCGTTATGTATTTTTAGTCTCTAATAAACCTCTGAAACGAATAGTTACTAAACTAATTACAGTTATTTTTATTTTTTAAATATGTATAAGAATAAATGCATATGTATGCATACAAACATACATTTCATATGCATGGGCTAATAGGATTTGAAAGTCTACAAGATCGAACAAATCCTAGACAGCTCACACAATTCTAAGGCCAAAGCCCACAAAATCAACGATCTGCAAGTGCTGGGCCCTGCAATTGCTACAGGCAGCAAAAGTTTCGCACACAGTCACATAAATGCTCATACATGTAGCAAGACACAGTAAATGTGTGTGTGCATGCTCATCGCGAAAAAGTAATGCTTATGCACATCAGCGCTTTCATACCCTTCCCAAAAATCTTTACGAAAGCACTAAAATTTTTCATGAGCATGGCAAAGCCGTTTAAGAGTTCGGCATACTCTTACTAAGAATGGCAGACGGGATCGTCGCGAATTGCCACTCGCGAACAAATTTCAATTTTTGTGGGCAACTGGCTTGTGCTCTCATAGAGTGAGATAGAGAGAGAAAAAAGAGGGAGGGAGAGTAAAGTAAGATATCACATAGAAAATGCTCATATGAAAATATGACCATCCCGGTTTGTTGTTTCATATTTTGACTGCCCGAGCTCGAATTGCCCAAACCGAACAAATTCGAAGTTGTGCGGCGTTTCGCTCATGTATTTGTGCGTGAAAAAAGTTTGTCCAGTCTATGTGTTGTATGGTTAGTGGTAAAACCCTTCTCAACAAGTATTGCTTTGTATTTTACTAAATTGTCAGACTCATCTTGTTTTATACTAAATACCCATTTGCACTCTACTATATTTATGTCTGTCGGCTTTTGTACTAAGCACATTGTATTGTATTGGGAATGAGAGGTGAGCTCTTCTTCTATGGCTTTTTCCCAATGGACTTTGTCATCGAAAGTTATTTGGAACATTGTTTAAAATGGTTTGGGTATTCATTTTTCTAAAAATCTATATGACATGTTGGCTTATCTTTTATTATCTTACTGCGTCTTACTTCTTTTTCGAGTTCATTTAATTTAGGTTCTTTAGCTTCTGTATCTACTGAATCAGACAGAGTCTTATTCGTGCACATCGGCAATGCAACCTTGCCCGTCGTGGTGGCAGCTCTGAAGAGAGCAGACCATGACGGTGAAGTTGGAAAAGTTGCATTGCCGATGCCGAAGGGATCGCGCGGCAAGGGCAAAAAGGGTGGCTTGAGCGCAGGAGTTGGTTGGAAATCTGGCAGTGCAAAAGACTCAGGCGTCCCTCGGCCAGTGGCTCTGCCTTATTAGCGCCTTGCTAACAGCATCTCTCCCCGTCATCCTCCCTGGGCAGGCTGAGCCCATATCTCAGCTAGCAGTCGAAAAGATAACCTTACATACTTTACGAGTGGCTTTTTACTATGCCACAATTCATAAGGTATTTTCTTCAAATTTTATAACGCTCTACTTGGAGACTTAATTAATAAGTAAGTTACTGTTAAAACAGGTTCACCCCAAAATTGTTTGCTAATATTAGCACTGTTAATCAAAGAGTGAGCCTTCTCGGTGGTTGTTCTAATCATCCGTTCTGGCACACCATTTAATTGTGGTGTATAAGGAACTGTTAAATGATAACTAATGCCTTTTTCATATTCTGTGCCATTATCAATATATAGATTTACAACTTTACAGTTCAAATGAGTAAACATGCCTCATAAATAAATATATTAAAAATAGGCAATAGTCGATAACTTGCGCGATATCTGAAGTCAAGTAATAAACATGTCACCCCTTTACTGCAGCGACCAACGCAGCACGTAATAACAAGTAAGAAAGCTGTAGTCGAGGCTGCACGACTACGAAACCCCATGAACCTTTCTTCGAACGAATAATATTCTAAGAATTATTCGATTCGTTTCTGCACGCATTAGAAACTGTACATGCGAAACCACGCGCACACATAGACGCTGATCTACGCTTGTAGGCATGTATGTGTGTATGCATGTGTGTAAGTATTGCAAGCGTCTTGCTGTCTCGCTGCTTTGCTGCTGTTTTGATGATTAATAATTCTGTGTCTAGATGGACAATCGTTTTGATATCTTCAGATTATGATTATGATATTCATATCTATATGCTAAACCAAACTGCATGTCTCTAGTATTTGAAATGCATCTTTTTCACATTTGGGGGGGGTGGGGCGAAGTGGGGACCGGAATCCAAAATCTGACAAAACCCGAAATTGTATTAAATTGGTATCCATATATATGCAGAAGACTTGGAGACTCTAACTCTAAAGATGAATTAGCTAGAATTTTATAACTGGTTCCCGATAATTTCGTTTATCGATAACTTTGCAAATATACAAGTTATCGAATTTCTGAAACAAACTCGTACTGCGCGTGCAATATACGGACCTAACACAAAGAGAATGAACTCTCTAGCTTTTGTATCTTTGGAAATCGACGCGTTCAAACATACGGACAGACGGACGGACGGACGGACGGGCAGACGGACATGGCTATATCAACTTTTCTCGTCACCCTGATCAAGAATATATATACTTTATGGGGTCTGCCACGCCTCCTTCTGCCTGTTACATACCTTTAACAAAACCATTATACCCTGATTTCCCATTTTCAATGGGTTCAGGGTATAAAAAACCTTTCAATTCGTATTTTGATTTTTTACACCCCGTTAAATGGAAACCCCGGTAAATCGAAAACCTCTGTAATTCGTAAAAAATTCGTTTCCCTTGCTATAACGAATTATTGAGACTCGACTGTATATAGTGATTTTTCAAATTGTGCTATATTTTGAACACTATTATTACTAGAGACTTGAATTGTTGCATGTATACTCGGGTTGACAACCCAAGATCAATAATATATAGATATATCTATATAGATATATAGATATATATAGATATATAGATATATCTACGTTCACAGGGGGCTTGGCAAACCGCAAAAGTTTATATCTCCTTCAGTTTTAGAGCTACAAGCTTGAAAATTGAATGGTTACTAAAGTCCTTCTCTATCGATGACCTCCTCAGCCTTTTTGGGGGGGTGGCATATCGAGAAATACCCTGCAATTTTCGAATTTTTGGAATGTAAGCAACCAAATTTTGCAGTCATGTTAGCCTCGGCTCTTTCTAAGAACTGTTTCCAGAGGGGTTTGAACCCAGGTCTTTTGACAATAACATGTAATCGTTAGCTAAACCGAAATAAATTCGCAGCTGATCAGCTGGTCTTGCAATATGTAAACACACTTGGATGTGTATACACGTACAAACATCTGTGTACACATACATACATATATGCATGCAAATTAATCAACTTGCCTTTGCAAGTTAATAAAAAAAATTATTTTATTATAGTGAACGTAGTGTTCTTTTATTAAACTCCAAATTCGAACTAAAGTACAAAAATGATCTTATGCTGCAAGTCAGCTAATGTTTATGTTAAAGCTTCCCTCATTAAAGCTCAAAGCTCAAAAGCTCGAAAGCTCACAAGAGTGGCTTACATGATTCTATATCGGTATTGTGAAATTATGAATTGTTTATATTAAAGCTTGGTTGCTAACTCAAAGAGCCCTTGGAAACTGCGTAGAGATTCTTATGTTTATGTTGAAGCCAAAATGCTGACTCTGTGGGAATAGGGAATATTTATGTTTGAGCCGAGTGGCGTGATACTATAGGTTGTTTATGATTGGGGAGACTGAGTTATGCTATTTGAAAGTTGTTTACATTTATCATAAGAGTCGCTTGAGTAGCGGGGTGATAACTTGCATAGAAAAACTGCTTGCCACGTAGCGTGGCAAATCGGAAAGCAGTTTTAGGTTTTGCCTAATATACGTATACGCCAATTCATATACGTATGTTGATGAATTATTATCAATTGGCAGCAAGCATTTTATAATAAATATACAATAAACAATTCCATTTTCAATGGGTTCAGGGTATACAAAAATTAAAAAATAATAGTTTTAGAAAAAAAAATTTTTTGCGGGACTCGTATCCATACATAGAAAATTGTGTGTATACTCGTATAGTGTGTTCCTGTGTGTTTTTTTTTTTTTTTTTTTTTTTTTTTTTTTTTGTATTTGTTCATTAACAAAATTTTATTATATTATTACATTAAGTTATTTAGCTGAGGCGACTAGAGATAGCGACTAGTGATAGCGCAAGATGCTTGCGGGACGGCCGTAAAGCATTGCTTCGCAAGCGCATTGCACTATCTTAGGCTGGGGCACCTCGTCTTCTTATCCGCTCAAGTCTGCGGAGCTCCGTCATGACCGTGGCTGCGAAGTGCTTGTTAGATTCTAAGCTGCCTCCGATTCCAGCATGACGTTGACGATATTGTCCGTTCCAATGGAACGGCCAACTGCCTCTTCTAGGCAACGCCTCTCCTCCTGGAAGCGTCCACACTCAAACAGAACGTGTTTGGCATCTTCTACCAGACCTAGTCCGCACCATGGGCATTCGTCAGTTTCGTCGTGGCCAAAGCGCTTCAGATAGCTCCGAAAGCATCCATGTCCCGTGAGAATCTGCGTGTTCAAACATGAACACGGAAAATAAAAACATACATATGTATAAGAATAAACATTACGGATAACCTGCGCGTTACCAAACATCAAATTAAAATTTCTCAGCCACAAATCTTAGGCCCCTGGCAGTATGTTCAAGCATGAACATGCCACTTATATAAACATATTAAAAAATAGGCAATAGTCGATAACCTGCGCGTTATCTGAAGCCAAGTAATAAACATGTCATCCCTTAGCTGCAGCGACCAACGCAGCAAGTAATAAAAATGTAACGCGAAACGTGAGAACGGCTTAGCGATGGAAAAGGGACACTTGACAAACATCTGTGCACTTGTGTGCATGGAATTAATTATAGCCTTCCAGTGCCTGGAAGTATTTTTAAGGTATATAAGCACTAGGATTTTAAGGAATAAACAGTTCAATTTTTGTTCTCACAAAGAGAAGAGTTCAATCTTTGAATTCGGTAAATGTGGAGTGTTTCATTTCGACTCTCTAACATTTTGGTCCTTCGGCGTTCTCTGTTGTTTTCCCCCACCAGTGGTAAGAGACACAGAGAAAGGAACCAGCGTCTTTGTGCTGTGGTATTACAAAACCTCAGCAAAAGACAACAAAAATTTTGTTATATTGCTCTGTTCTCCCCCACCAGAGGTAAGAGACAGAGTATATATACGAAATAGTGCTCAAATTTTAAAAAAGAAAAGTTTGTAGTGCAAATAAGTCCGTATCTCCAAATTAAAAAGGGAACGGACAACATTAAAAAAAAAAAAAAAGTGCTCAAAAAATAAATTGTAGTGCAAATAAGTTCGTGTCTCAGAAATAAAAGGGAACGAACAACATTAAAAAAAAAAAGTGCTCAAAAAATAAATTGTAGTGCAAATAAGTTCGTATCTCAGAAATAAAAGGGAACGAACAACATTAAAAAAAAAAAAAAAGTGCTCAAAAAATAATTTGTAGTGCAAATATAAGTCCGTATCTCCAAAATAAAAAGGGAACGGACAACATTAAAAAAAAAAAAGAAAGTGCTCAAAAAAATAATTTGTAGTGCAACTAAGTCCATATAGGACATCAGAAAAAAAAGTGCTCAAGTTTTAATAAAGATAAATTTGCAGTGCAACTAAGTCCGTATCCCAGAAATAAATAAGGGAACGGACAACTTTAATAAGTCCAAATAGGACATAAAAAAAAAAAAAAGCGCTCAAAAATATTCTAAGTTTGTAGTGCGAATAAGTCCGTATCCCAAAAATAAAAAGGGAACGGACAACTTTCATAAGTCCAAAGAGACAAATTCAAGAAGTCGAAAAAGGACAACAAAAACCGCAAAAAAATAAACAAAAAGCGAACAAAAAAAAAAAAAAAAATCAAACAAACAACAACAGGACCAATCGATCACGCAGGAGCGAGTCAGAAGACAGCGGGATTCCAGTCACGCAGGAGCTATTTAGAAGAAAGCAGGATTCCAATCACGCAGGAGCTACTCAGAAGACAGTGGGATTCAAATCGATCACGCAGAGCCACCCTTCGGAGAAGACTGGAGCTAAGATAAGTTGTAATTTTATTTACTTTATTGTTAAAATAAGAAAAGAAAATGCTATCAGAAAAAATCATAATACTGTTAAAAAAAACAATCGGACTTAGTGTCCAGATTGATGAAGCTAGACTCATCAGATGAGATAAGGCCACCTAGCGACATATTAGAAGAGCTAGGTAGGATACAGAATGAGCTAGAAAATAATAACTCAATATTGTTAAAAGTGGGGATAATAGACCACCCATATTTTAACAATAAGGAGTTTGAAAAAGCAATAAAAACTATAAAAGATATAAAAACAGAAATTTTGAGTAGCGGGAAGCAAATCAAAGAAGAAATCAGGCAGATAGGAACGGTTACAGTTCATGAAGAGGCAGATTTTGAAAAGAAAGTCGATCAGATAAGAAAATATCTAATAGAAACAAATGAGGATATTGCGAAATCAAATGTAGGGGTTTTCGAAATTCGAAAAAATAAGATTCTATTCTTATGGAATAGAATTTCGAAACACATACAAGAGCTTCAACCCAAATATGAAGCCAGCAAAACGTTTGAAGAAGGGGTAATCGAACTAGAGTTCGACATTCAAAATACCATCGGCGCATTAGACGCAAAGAAAACTTCCCCAATTCAACCCACTATCCAAGAAAAGGGGGATAATATCCCTGGATTACCGAGAATGCAAGTCCCAATATTCTTTGGCGATGCTAAAGATTGGGACTCATTCGCCCAACTGTTTAACGACCTTATCGATCAAAGACAGGACCTAACTTCTGCCATAAAATTTAACTATTTAAAAACCTCATTACGAGGAGAAGCAAAGAGCATGGTTTGCTCACCTATTAACAGGGTCCGCAGATAACTATACCGTAGCTTGGGAATTATTAACCAAAAGATACGAAATAAAAGAAAGATTTTTTCGGAACAATTTAACCGAATATTAGAACTCCCAAATTTAGATATTGACTCATCCAAAAGTATCAACAACTTCATACACACAATCAATGAGGCAATACACATCATTAAAAATAAAGCTCAACTCTCAAGTGAAGTTGACAAAATGTTTGCACATTTAATACTGAGAAAATTTAGTAAAGAGGCTCTTCAATTATATGAAAGCCAAATAAAAAAGACAAAGGACATACAACTGCTGACTGACGTAATGGACTTTTTAGAACAGAGTATTACTCAACGTCCGCATCAAAAAAAGAAGAAAAGAAAGTCTTCAGAAGCACTACCAATGTGCAATATTGTCCGATATGCAAAGCAGTAGGCCACAGTGTCACGCAATGCACAAAATTTAAAGCAATGAATCCGAGTGAAAGGCTTGACATTGCTAAAAAGACATACTTATGTCTAAAATGTTTAAAACACTCAAACTCATATCGGTGTAAAAATAACATAACTTGTTGCTTTTGCAACAAAAATCATCACACAATGCTACATTTAAATATATATAAAGACAGGGTAAATACAGTAATGGCAAATGAAAAAGCCTTATTAGCCACTGCAATAGTTAAAGTAAAAAGAAGCAAAAAGAAAGAGATGCCCAAATCAAAAGAAGGGCAAATAAAGCAAATAAAGGATGAAAAATTGTCATCCAGTTAGACGGCAAATACGAATAATAAAAGAAGTTCACAAAGGCCAAGATAATAAAGCTAAAGTCGTAAAAATTAAATCACAAGAAGGGTCGGTTACACGACCTATCAACAAAATATGCCCACAGTGTAAATTAAAAAATGAAGACTCAGAACAAACAAGCACGAAACAAACCACTAGGGGGCGGGGAGGATCAAGACTAAGCGTATTGATGGCTATGATAATGTTAGCATTACTCTGTCAAATGTCATGTGCAAAAGTAACTACTCATAATAATAACATCCACTCAGAGAGATACGAAGAAGTTGCAACCTCATACGTAGGAAAAATAGTTGAGACCCCAAAAATAGTGTGGAGCCCATTAGAACTAGACACACATCAATGATATTAGACATTATAATTGTAATAATATTAGTTATATATGCCATAAGAAAATGTAATGTAAAGAGACGATTAAAAGCTATAGCATTTCCTGGTCCTATATAATTTAGAATATAAAATTTACAAAATATCTGATAACCTGCGCGTTATCAAAAACACAGAAATTAGGCCCCCGGGCAGAATGTTCAAACATGAACACGGAAAATAAAAACATACATATGTATAAGAATAAACATTACGGATAACCTGCGCGTTACCAAACATCAAATTAAAATTTCTCAGCCACAAATCTTAGGCCCCTGGCAGTATGTTCAAGCATGAACATGCCACTTATATAAACATATTAAAAAATAGGCAATAGTCGATAACCTGCGCGTTATCTGAAGCCAAGTAATAAACATGTCATCCCTTAGCTGCAGCGACCAACGCAGCAAGTAATAAAAATGTAACGCGAGACGTGAGAACGGCTTAGCGATCGAAAAGGGACACTTGACAAACATCTGTGCACTTGTGTGCATGGAATTAATTATAGCCTTCCAGTGCCTGGAAGTATTTTTAAGGTATATAAGCACTAGGATTTTAAGGAATAAACAGTTCAATCTTTGAATTCGGTAAATGTGGAGTGTTTCATTTCGACTCTCTAACACTGCGAAAGATAAAAATTAACCTCACCGTGTTTACGGTTTAGCCAAGGATCAAGCTCCGGGATGAGCGTGTGGGTCCATCGCCCTTTTGTTGAGCGGTTCCACCTTCTTTGCCATCGTGCAGTGCTGTTTGCCCTGATAACGTTGCGTCGTACGGGCTCATGTGTGTTCCGCTCCACGGCTTCGGCAACCAAGTCCTCCAGTGGTACCATTCCGGCAATGACGAGCGCTGCGTCATCGGAAACTGTCCTTAAAGCGCAGCTGACTCTGATTGCGCTCAATCTGTAGATGGCGCAAATGCCCCGGCTGTAGCTCGGCGTTGCCATCGCACTTGACCATATCGGTGCAGCATAGAGAATGACGGACCTAATGACGCTCATTAGGAGGAGACGTCGTTGTTGCCTTGGTCCCCGCGTGTTGAGCATAATTCTTGAGAGAGCTCTACAAGAATCAGCCGCTTTTTTATGCACATATTCTAAGTGCTCGCGGAAAGTTAATCTCGTGTCTATCATGACGCCAAGATACTTTATCGCCCTCTTAGATGCGATGGTAACGTTGCCGATCTTTATATTGGCAGTTTCCACTCTCTTGCGACTGCTGACTAGGACGACTTCCGTTTTGTGCGCCGCTAGCTCTAGTCCAGCTCCAGACAACCAGCTTCGTATGCGATTGATACTTGCGCTGCACATATCCTCAGTATCTTTAAGCTCCTTTCCTATGGTGACGACTGCTACATCATCAGCAAAGCCAATGGTGTGCGCACCTGCTGGTAGTTCCAGGCGCAGTACGCCGTCGTACATCATATTCCATAGGAGAGGCCCCAGCACTGAACCTTGGGGGACTCCAGCTGACACTATATGAGTTTGGGGACCCTCACTCGTATTGTATGTCTGAAGTAGCTCCTCACTATTTCTTTTAGATGTTTAGGGATATTATATTGTGACATCGCATCCAGTATCATATCCCAACTAGCTGTGTTGAAGGCATTCTTCACATCAAGAGTCGCAATGATGCAGTAGTACTTCGTCCCGTGCTTCCATCTGGTGCCTTGGATGGCGGAAGCTGCCAGGCCGACAACTTTATCAAGCGCATCTGCTGTTGAACGGGCTTTCCGAAAACCAAATTGGTTAGGTGAAAGGCCTCCGGCGCTATCAATGGCGCTCTCCAGCCTAGAGCAAATCAGTTTCTCAAACACCTTTCCCATGGTGTCTAACAGACAGATAGGTCTATATGAAGATGGCTCATCCGGTGGTTTGCCAGCCTTAGGTAGCAATACCAAGTTCTGAATTTTCCATATTGCGGGGAACGTCTCATGGATTATACATTCGTTGTATAATTCCGCGAACGCGCTTGGGTGCAAGGCGAGGGCTAGCTTTAGCGCACGATTTGGGGTCCCGTCTGGCCCTGGGGCTGAGTTAAGTCTAAGACCTCTGAGAGCTACTAATATCTCCTCGTCCGTAACTAAGTCAATCTGAGTGCTCGTTAAGCCCTGCTCGGCAGACATGGTCTCAGGGGCATGAATGGAGCTTAGTCTTTCTGGAAAGAGTGTTTCCACAATCGATTTAAGCTCCAAGCGATTCATAGGCTGCACCTGATTACCTGCGTATAGTCTTTTAACCACTATCTTATATGCCCTGCCCCAAGAGTCATATTCGGCTGAGTCGCACAATTCTAAGAAGCACTCTCTTTTGCTTGCCCGAATGGCCTTCTTCAACTGTCTTCTAGCCGCCTGGTATGCTATTTGCTTTTCTACATATGTGGTCCAACCACGGGCGCGTTGGTAGCTTCTTCTCGCCTGGATGCATTTGCGTCGAATGTCACCTATTTGTGCATTCCACCAATACATAGGCGTTTGTTGTCGCATGAACCGCTTGCGGCGTAGCATGCTACTACTGCAGGCACTCTGAATTTGGGCTACCATTTGGCATGCTCTGGCCTCAGCATTGCCAGATGTGCCCAGCGACTGAATGGCCACTGAAAAGGCCAAGGGATTGAAAGTATCCAGTTGATACGATTCTCTCCACAAGTTTGGCGCCCTGGCAAGTGGCTCCCCTATTGTAAACAGAAGTGCCGTATGATCGCTGCCCGTATAACTATCGCAGTGACTCCATGATGCTTCCCGAAAAAGGGATGAAGTGACAAAAGTAATGTCAATTACTGATCCGTATCCAGCCCTACTGAAGGTGTACTCTTGGCCAATATTGAGCAGTGCAACATCTAATGTCACGAAGATCTCCAGAAGGATACGGCCTCGTCTGCTATAATGGCCTTCCGACCCCTAGCATCCACGGCAAGCTCATCGAGCGTCACTGTGAAATCGCTGAGCTGCATGCTGGGGGCCAGGTAGCAACTGTATAGCCATAAGTTACCGTATCGGCCGCGTACGAATCCATTGAATGGCTTAACATCTGAAAGCACATTCGTTGAACCGCCACATGCCCATAGCGCTGCTTTGCCAGTACTGTCTGTTGCCCACGTTCTGGGACAGCTGGTCTTACAGTGATGAGGTTCACTGAGAAAGGCTACATCTATAAATTTTCCTCTTACAGTCTGCTCTAGTAGATCTTCTACAGCTACACAATGATTTAAGTTAAGCTGAAGAAACCTTAACATTTCATTTTACGCGCAGCTTCACGGTAGGATGGGCACTTGAAGCTGCCTGCTGAATGATCAGTCTGCTTTTCGCCTTTACGGACGCAGAGGCTACATTTGGGCGGCTTGGTGCATGCTTTTGCACTATGACCCATCTCGCCACACCTGAAACAGGCACCCTTCAGATCACAGTCGCTAGCGCAGTTAGCGGCTATATGACCGTAATCGAGGCACTTGAAGCAGCGTTTAGGCTGGTCCACGGCTCGGATACGGCATACTACCCATCCTATCCTAATTTTGGACAACTCGAGCAGAGTTTTGGCTTTCCCAACTGGGAGAGCAACTGTAGCTCTTTGCTGTCCCCCGTAAGCTGACCGGAGCGATTTAATGACCGTAATGGGGAGTGAGCTATCTTTCAACTCCACCCTAATTGCCTCTATTATCTCCTCTTTGCTCGCTAGTTCATCAAGATCACGAATCTCAATGTGTGCCGTTTCGGTAAGTGTTTTAACTACCGCTCTGTCGCCCAATGCCTTGCCTACAGCCTCGTGAAGAGCATCTGCACTATGCTCCGGCTTCCTGCTTAGTTGCAACAGGAGGTCCCCCTTAGCTGTCTTTCTGATCCCTTGAACATCGCCACTCAGATGTTTTAAATTTGGGTCGCTCTTAACTACGCGAAGCATGTCCGCATAGCTGCACCCGCCTACGCCAGAGATCGCGATTGCGTCAGTTCTGGGCCGCTTTTGTATGGGCTTGCGACCCTTGACGACCGTCCAGCTACTCTTGCTAGTCTGTGGATCTGCTTGATTTGCATTCCTAACTGCCGCACCTATTGCTGTTGGTTCTACCGTTACGCTTCTGTTGGGCCTCGACTTTTTTGAAGGAGTTTTCCTCACTTCGGCGGCTACTTCCCTTGGCCGTTTGGGCGTATTGCTACTCTTTTGAGCACTAATGCTCGCTTTATGGACTTTCTCCACAGCTTTCTTGGGCGGCGTGCTCTGCACCTCGCAGTTTTTAACTGGGCGGTCGCAGAACTTTTCGGCCGCCTTGTGAAGATTGACCAGTTTGGTCAACTCCTCTCTCATTAGGGCATTTATATGCCGCTGACCACCAAATAAAGCAGACAAGCCCTCCAAGGTAACTCCTATTTGAGCTAACGCTTCCTTTAAGGACTTCGGTGCCTGGCAAACAGCCACTGGGGACTGACTCGGTGCTACCGGCTGCGGCAACGTCCTCAATTGTTGCTGCGGTGACCGCTGTAGTGAAGAGCGGCGCGCGAAAGCTTGCAGCTCATCCTCCATCATGGCCTCCATACCTGCTCCGACTACCGCGGCGTGTAGCCTGTAGTGGGCAATGGCTACTAAAATTTGAATTTAGTGACCCCACTAATTTAAACCCAGCCTAGCTTCGAGACGCTTTCCCGCCCTGTGTCGAGGAAAAAAGAGATGGAAGGCCAAAAAGACGCTACCGCCCCCCCTCTCTTGCACCACACTCGGCGAAGCGGATACTTCGCGACGCCGCCACAAAGCGTTCGACACGTTTTAAGTGTTTTTCTCGCAGTCTTTGGAACAGCTGGGTAAGTATAATCCGCAGCATACACGTTGTCTTTAATTATTTCCACTCTTACAGCGAAAACAAAATATAGAATACTGGACCGCGAAAACACCGACCGTACTCCGCGACAACGCCAACTCGTCAGCGTGTGTGTGTTCATGTGTAAATCTGTATGTATGTATAGGAAAAACCTTTGTTGCTTGCCATGTACGCTTGCTAATTGCCGAAATATTTCGTTAATTAAATGTTTATTAAATAAATAAAATAGGTACCTATGAGAACAAAGTATTTCGCAGTTGCGCCTAACTGCAACGTTCTTACTTGTTTCTTCGTAGTTAAGTGTAGAGTAGTAATGCCAAAAAATGCAGGAAGAATATACTAATCGCCTATTGCGAACCAGTAGGAGAACTAGAGTGGGGGATATGCTATTAACAGAGCATAACACTGTCAATAGCTTTAACATGCCCACACCTTGCAAGGATTGCAAATTTAGAGTGGATTAGTGACCGCCTCTCTAGGAGTTGAGGCGGCGAACTGCTCTGATCAATGGACGTGCAGGAGTGTGATGATCCTGGCCACATGTTTTGCACCCTTCTTTGCTACGACAGGATAGCCTAGAGTGCTCGTGAGCTAAGCAGTTCGTGCAGTATTTGTGAGTAAATACCGCACGAGTCCGTTTCTCCGTCGGAAGTGGCAGGAATCATCGGCATTTCCGAAGAGCGTGGACTCCTCTGCACACGCGACACCGGAAGGAATTGGCGCTGGATGGTGTGCTGCCTTGGGATGACGGGGGCCTTACCTGAAAAGTGAAAGGCGTCGTCGCATATCATTCAGACTCTTATCGTATAGCGATGAACGGAGCGCGTTGAAACCGTCGAAAACTTGTGTTGGGATGAAGGAGACAGTTTCCGGTGGCGTTTGCGTAAGTGGGCCTGTAAGTACCTAACCGAAAAAAGTCTCTAGACCTAGTAGAGGTCCACAAATTTGAGGATGGCAACCTCATAATAGACGGAAGGATATCCGCACCTATAAGGATATCAATTTCCGAACTCATGTAAAACTCGGGGTCAGCTAGCTGAATACTTGGAAGAATGTTCAACAAGTGTTGCGGAATTGGAGACGAAGGGAGGTTGCTGAGAAGTTTTGGAACTACGAGAGCAGAAGCTTTAATTCGCAATGTCGGTTTCAACAGAGAACCAATATTAAAGTTGCAAAGCTTTTGGGCGTTGGCCGTAATCGCTTGATTCAAGCTGGAAACCTGCGTTTTCACGATTATGAACGGCAACTTGATCTTACGGAATAGTCGCTCATAAATGAAAGTTGTTTCGACTAAAGCACGGTCGGGATAAATGGCTCTGAAGTGGCATATATTGACCACCGCAGTGCCGAGGAGGAGGTAATTCAATTATTTATTTCTTATTATGTTGACAATTCTCGAGTCAAACTTAAGAAAATTAAAATTATATAACCATAAAGCCAACACAAAAGTACAAAACATTTAAAATAACAATAGAGTCGCCAATCCGATGGAGGTGTGTTATTTGCCAGACTGCCCAGCTATTTTTTCTTATTTTCTTATTTTATTTATTTAAGTGTTGAACCCATACATTACAATTGTAGTATCTTAACAGCACATTTATATACTAAAATAATAACCTAACCTTTTGTTGTATACAGAAGGACTTATAACTATTTAAATAATTTTTAATTTAATTATACTAGTGTTTATTAATTAATATTTTTGGCGAATCCCAAGCGTTTTAGTCGCCTTAGTGGTCTCATAGGGAGCAGTTGTCTCGCTAATCTGCTACGGTGCCTGACCAGTCTGTCACTATATCTGCTCGTGTGTCTTGCGATCTGTTCTTCTACTGTGTGTAGATTTAGATCATGGTGCAGGGTAGAGCCGCGTACATACCAGGGGCAGTTCGTAATTTGCCGCATAGCTCGGTTTTGAAGTACCTGTATGCGCTTATAGTTGCTTTTTGCAGCTATGCCCCAAATCTGCACACCATAGAGCCAAATCGGAGCCACACAGTGGACGTAGACTGCTCTCTTCACTGTGACATGGGGCTTCTTCTGTTGATCAGCCACCGCAGCTGTTGCATGCGTTGCCCACATCTCCTGGTCGCAGCTTTAATGTGAGGACCAAATGTTAAACGCTTGTCCAGAGTGATGCCAAGGTACTTTGCCTGTGATGGTTGGTCCAATATTACTCAGTCTATTCGTATAGGCGGAGTGTGGTCGAATGCTTGACGCATGTCAAGAAAAACCACATTACAGTATCTTAGAGGACGGAATCATTCGCCCATCCCGATCACCTTACAACTCACCTGTGTGGATTGTCCCAAAAAAAAAAAAAAAATGGACCGCTCCCAAGAGAAAAAATATAGAATGGTTATTGAATATAGGAAGCTTAATTGGAAATTATAGCTGACAAATAACAGAAATCAATGAGGTACTAGCACAACTTGGAAATAATACAATTTTCTCAGTGCTAGACTTAAACAAGTAAGAACGTTGCAGTTAGGCGCAACTAACAGCGATATACTTTGTTCCCATAGGTGCATCTTATTTATTTAATAAACATTTAATTAACGAAATATTTCGGCAATTAGAAAACGTACATGGCAAGCAACAACGTTTTTCCTACACATACCTACAAATTTACACATGTACACACTATACGAGTATACACGCAATTTTCTATGTATGCATACAAAAGTTTGCATGCCAGAATATTCTAAGAATTGTGACTGAATTGGGAATTTTTCGATCGTTACTTTAGTTTTGTCAGAGACGCTCTAGCAATCTTATTTGGTTTTAGTTAACGCAGCCCATATTAGGTCGGTGACGCTGATGGTAAGCGCTATGCAAGCTATAGTTGGGTGCGTGGGTTCGAACCCCGCAGAAAACTTTCTTTTTTTTTTTCAAAAATTATTATTTTTTTAATTTTTTTTTTTTAAATATTTGTATATTTATTATAAAATGCTTGCTGCCAATTGACAATAATTTATAAACATACACATATGAATTGTGCATTTAAGCAAAAACTAAAACAACTTTTCGATTTGCCACGCTGCTTGCTTGGCAAGCAGTTTTTCTATGCATGCATATATGTATGTACACAGATGTTTGTATTTGTGTATACACATCCAAGTGTGTATACATATTGCAAGAATTGCGATTGTATTGTTTTGTTTCGTCACAAGCTGCTGATCAGCTGGTCAGCTGATCAGCTGTGAATTTATTTAGGTTTAGCTAACGATTACATGTTGTTTTCAAAAGACCTAGGTTCAAATCCCGCTGGAAACTTTTTATTTATTAATCGAGAACTTATAAATTTTATTTTTTAAATTCATTAATATTATTATATTTATGTTAAAATGCTTTCTGCCATCATAGCAATTGCTACTAAGCTATTATATGCATGAATTATGCAGTTGGCCACAACAAACTTCTTTGCCGATTTGCCACGCCCCCAGTGGGCTTAGACGCATCTTAGAAAGGGTCGAGGCAAACATGACTGCAAAGTTTGGTTGCTTACATTCCAAAAATGCGAAAATTACAGGGTATTTTTCGATATGCCACGCCCCCAAAGAGGCTGAAAAATTATTTTTGGGGCATCGATAGAGGAGAACATTAGTAACTCAACCATCCAATTTTCAAGCTTCTAGCTCTAAAACTGTAGGAGATATAAACTTTTGCCACGCCCCCTGTGAGTGTAGATATATCCACCATAGCTTATTAGTCTTGGGTTGTCAACCCGAGTATACATGCAAAATTTCAAGTCTCTAGTGTCAATAGTGTTCAAAATATAGCACAATTTGAAAAATCACTATATATTTAGGTCCGATTTGCCACGCCCCCAATGGACGTAGATATATCCGCCATAGCTTTTTGAACTTGGGTTGTCACCCCGAGTATACATTTCAAATTGCAACTCTCTAGCTCATCATCTAGTATGATAACTTGACTATGGGCGGAAGAGTTTTCCGGTTTGCCACGCCCCTAGTGGGCGGATCGGGAAAATTTTTACACTTTATAATTCGGGAGCATATATGAGTATATGTTTAAAATTTCAAGTCTCTAGCTCTATTAGCGCCGAAAAATATTGCGTTCATACGGACAGACGGACGGACGGACAGACGGACGGACAGCAAGACGGACATTGCACAAACCCAATATACTCTTTTTCCCTTTTTAAGGGAACAGAGTATAAAAACAGTTCAGTGCAAATTGCAAGTGAAAACGAACACAAGTCAACGTCTATTATTTAAATATTAACCAAAAGGTCCCATACTGGTAATTCGCGCGCTCTGCTAACTGCGCAGTTGCTGCTGTGGCTTGCGGGTTGGTTGGGCTGAACTTTGGACGCCTATAATTCCATTTCCAGATGGACGATCTCCATGAAATTTTCAGAATAGAGTAAGAGTATCTAAATGTATAATATACATATGTGCCAAATTGCAAGTAGCATTAAAAATGCGTTTTTTTTTTTCTAATTGGGGGCGAAAGGGGCGTGGCATCCAAAATCTGAATATATATACTTTATGGGGTCTGCGACGTCTCCTTCTGCTTGTTACATACATTTTCACAAAACCATTATACCCTGAATTCCCATTTTTAATGGGTTCAGGGTATAAAAACGAGTAAGAACGTTGCAGTTAGGCGCAAATAACTGCGAGAGACTGTGTTCCAGTAGGTGCCGTTTATTTATTCAATAAATATTTAATAAACGAAATATTTCGGCAATTAGCAAACGTACATGGCAACCAACAAACGTTTTCCTATGCATACATACATTCAGAATTACTTATGTACATATGTACACGCAATGGCTTGGAGCCGCCGTTTAGCTTTATAAAAGTTTAGTTTGTAATCTTCTCTCTAAATAGTAAAACAATAAAGAGTCTTGTTATAATAACCCGTTTTGTTACTATTTATATATTCTTGATCAGCGTAACAAGAAAAGTTTATATAGCCATGTCCATCTGTCCGTATGTATGGATGCGTCGATTTCCGAAGATATAAAAGCTAGAGACTTCATTCTTCTTGTGTTAGATTGGTATATTACACGCGCTGTACTAGTTTGCTTAAATAAATTCGACAACTCATATGATTCCAGAGTAATCGATAAAAACAATTATCGACAATCAGCTATAAAATTATATCTCGTTCTCCTTTAGAGTTAACGTCGCCAAGTCTTCACCATATATATAGATACTTATTTAATACAATTTCGGGTTTTATCAGATTTTGGATTCCGGCCCCCAATTCACCTCCACACCCCCAAATGTGTAAAAAATGTATTTCAAATACTTGAGACATACAGTTTGGTTTGGCATATAGCGTGAGTGTGTACGTGTTTTTTGCATGTATAGTTTGTTACTCGTACAGAATGGAAAGAAGGCCTGCATAATCTAACAAGTAAGAACGTTGCAGTTAGGCGTTACTAACTGCGAGAGACTCTGTTCCAGTAGGTGCCGTTTATTTATTCAATAAATATTTAATAAACGAAATATTTCGGCAATTAGCAAACGTACATGGCAAGCAACAAACGTTTTCCTTTACATACATTTCTATGAATAGGTAAGTTGAACTGTATAAATTATGTGGATCGTGAATTTGAGGTTAAATTCACCAGCGTTTACCTCACGGATGATAATGCGGCACAACGAGCTGAGAGACCTCCTCTTAGATTTAGTTCTCTTAAGTTAATTTTCTCTTTGTCACACTCATTCGCTCTTTGTGCACTCACGCACACACATACATATGTACATTTTGACTTCTTTTGTTACTTGATTCTACATGCATTTTTCCTATTCTTTAAACTCTGTAATTGTTTTCAAGAGCACAACAAAATAAATATGTTATCTAAAATAAATCGTATTGACTTAACTTGAGATCCGTTAAAAATCTATTTTTATACCCTGAACCCATTGAAAATGGGAATTCAGGGTATAATGGTTTTGTGAAAATGTATGTAACAGGCAGAAGGAGACGTCGCAGACCCCATAAAGTATATATATTCTTGATCAGCATAAAAAAATAAGTTGATCTAGCCCTGTCCGTCTGTCCGTCCGTCCGTCCGTCCGTCCGTCCGTCCGTCCGTCCGTCCGTCCGTCCGTCCGTCCGTCCGTCTGTCCGTCTGTATGAACGTCGAGATTTCGGAAACTACAAAAGCTAGAGAGCTGAAATTTCACATGAACACTCGTATGTTAGCTACGCAATACGAGTTTATTTTGTTTTTTCGATAACTCATCCCATTTCCAAATTATCGATAAAAAATCGAAAATTCGTTTACATTTTTTAGGTTTTTAGGGTATAACTTCTACATCGTTTCAGCCAGAGACTTCAACTTTATATATTTAGATAGATATTATAAATACGCAGATTTTGTAGTTTTCGGATTTTTGATGCCACGCCCCCCTCGCCCACAATTTGCAAAAAACGCATTTCAAATACTAGAGACTTTCAATTTGGCAAATAGATAGATATAGATACTCTTAATCTACTCTTAAAAGTTTATAAAGATCATGCATCTAGAAATGGAGTTATAAGCGTCCAAAGTTCAGCCCAACCCACCCCCAAGCCACAGCAGCAACTGCGCAGTTAGCAGAGCGCGCGCCTCTAAGTGCGTAAAGAAGAAGAGTTCAGGGTATCTCGTAGTCGAGCCGTCTCGACTAGAGCCTTCTTACTTGTTAGAATACGATTTGCGATTAGAAGTAGTTAACGCAGCATTGTTAAACTTTTTGTATGCATCGTTTCATATATATATGTATACATATGTACATATATGATTAGTATTTAATTCAATCTATGTCTTTGAATCATTTGTGTCCACACATTACTCGCTGAGGAGGCCTGGGCAACTGCCTAAACAGATAACTAAATATACAGACACAAGTACATAATTACATACATATTATATATCATCTGAAAGATATTGATGCGTAGATCATATATATAGTTCTATATATGATCTGGCTCCTTTGTATCAAAAGATATTTCAATTTGATTTTTATTTCAATTTTTAAAATAAAAATCACGGCATAATTTTTATTTTTGATTTTTATAATAAAAATTGAAAATAAAAGTTATGATTTGATTTTTATATAAAAATTGATTTGTAATAATTATTTTTGATTTTTATCATAAAAATCAATAATAATAATTAAAAATAATTTCATTTTAATAACGCTAAAAATAATTGTTATTTCTTAATTTTTTTTTTATAAAAATTATAACTGTTACGGTCCCTGATTTGAACACAATTGATACTCCAACATGCAATATTTCCCGATCCAGTGCAATGGGAAAATTGTTGATGCAATACAAGCTCATTGTTTGGGATGAGTGCACAATGGCACATAAGAAATCACTTCACACTGAAGGATCTTCGGCGAAATAGATCTGTATATTGCACGCGCAGTACGAGTTTTTTCAGAAATTCGATAACTTTTATATTTCCAGAGTTATCGATAAAATCATTAATCGAGCATAAGTTATAAAATTATATCTCGTTCATCATTAGAGTCGCAGAATCGAATCGGGTTCAAATCCCGCAGAAAACTTTTTGTTTCTTAAAATTTCTATGAATTGTGATTGAAATGTGAATTTTTCGATCGTTACTTTAGTTTTGTCAAAAGGCGCTCTAACAGTGCCTTATTTGGTTTTAGATAACGAAGCTCATAGCAAGGCAGTGGCGCTGGTGGTAAGTGCTATCACTAACCATGTGTGTTGTATGTATTATGTTAAATGTTTTATTTAATTTAAATTTCTCATTCAAAAATCATTTTCAGTTTTCTTTTACTTAAATGACCCAAAATCGATTACTTAATTCAAAGTTGAGGTAGGCGGCACACGCCCAATATTCGAGACCCATGCACGAAACATGCAAATGCCCCAGGCAGAGCATTCATTCAAATGCCTATACAAGTGATACTCGGCGATTGTGATTATCACATCACAGACGTACACATATGTATGTGTGTGTGTAGACTCACAACAGCTACCACACAGCAATCGCTGGGAAATTAAAATTGCTACATGCAGCAAGTGTATCGCACACAGGCACATAAATGCTTACACATATAGCATGGAAGTGTAAATGTGTATGTGAATGTGTGTGCGTATGCTAGCTCACAGCAGCTACCTAACCGAACGAACATCAACTGCTGCTGGGGGTTCTAAAAGTGCTCTTCAGGCGGCAGCAAGAATATTGCACACAAGCACATAAATGCCTACACATATAGCAAGGAAGTGTAAATGTGTGTGTGTATGCAAGCTCACATCGCTACCCAACCGAACGAATATCAACTGCTGGGGGTTTTAATAGTGCTACAAGCAGCAAGAATATTTATCGCACACAAGCACATAAATGCTTACACATATAGCGAGGAAGTGTAAATGTGTGTGTGTATGGTCATAGGGAAATAATATTCGTTATGCACATCAACACTTTCATACCCTTTCCACAAATAATCATAAAAACGCTAACATTTTGCATGAGCATGGCAAAGCAGTTTAAGAATTCGGTATACTCTTCGCTCAGAAGGGAACCAATGGGATCGCGACTCGCGAGTCGAGAAGAAATTTCAATTTTTGTGAGCTGCTTGCTGTTTGTGCCAGCAGCATACATATATTTTTGTGAGAAGAGAGCAGAGAGTAAAAGGCATGAGGCAGAAAGAGAAAGAGAGCAAGGGAAAGAGCGGCACATGTCAGGCATTTTTGGAAAATCGACCGTCACCGTCGAGCGCTCGAAGCGGAATGATTTTGCCATCAGCAATTTTTCTCTCCCGACCCTAAAAGTAAAAACCCGAGCAAATACGAAGTTGAGGGGGTTCTAAAGTCAAAAAATAAGTGTGCACATCAACTTGTTCCAGTTGTCCAGTCTATGTGTTGTATGGTTAGTGGTGCTATGCAAGCTGCACTTGGGTGCGTGGGTTTAAAGTTTATTGCATTGATGGGATGATTGTAACAATCCCATCGGTAATTGCTTTGCACAGATGTTTTCTTTGTTGCCACTTTCAAACTAAATCAAGACCCGCTAAAAAATTTGTTTTATTTAATCAGATGTCAGAGTGTTACAAATACAAATCCAATTGTATTTGAATTCAACACAATATTATCCAAAATGCTTCAGTTTCTGGAAATTCAGATGAAGATCAGATGTTAGCTAATATCATAAAAGATCCCAAATATCTATATTTCACGATCAATGTGACGTGAATTTGTCAACAGATATTGAATCTTTAGACAATGATTTTGAAATAGAATTGGCATTAGACGCAACGATAGTCAATACTCAAAATGCTTTTAATGAAAATGCATTGCGGTATTTTGGCAGGTATCTTTCGCACTAAATGTTGCCAAAAACTGATTGCAAAGATTGTAATAATCTTCTAAAACCTTTCAACAATTCTAAGTCTCTCAAGCCATGCCATCGTTAAAGCATTTTCTTCACGAGCATCAACGCTTTCCTACCCTACATAATTCGTACCCCGCTAAATCGAAAACCTCTGTAATTCGTAAAAAATTCGGTTCCCTTGCCATTACGAATTACCGAAACACGACTGTATTTTGCATGAGCATGGCAATCGCTTTGAAAAGTTCACCATACTCTTCACTCAGAAGGTAAGAAATGGAATCGTTTGCAACTCGCGAACAAATTTAAGTTTTTTGCGCTGTTGACTGGCCGTACATACATATGCATACATACATTTAAACATATATGCATATACATTTGAGAGAGCATAGAGGACATAGTAAGTCAGTCAAAGAGAGAGAAACAGAGAGAGAGAGAGAGAGAGAGAGAGAGAGTGAGTGTAAGAAAAGAATAGCAGATAGTGATGCTTCATATAAAAATAAAACCATTTCGTTCGAGTACTGGCAGCGAACTGAATATAAACTACGATATTTTCAGTGCCCGAGCAGTAAATTACAGAGCCGAGCAAATACGAAGATGATTAGGACGGGAAATCTAAATCTGGTTCGTGAAAAAAGCTTGTTCTTGTTCCTTTCCATAATTCCCTGTCCTTATTTGCATGTTATGAGTGATAGTGATAGGAATCTAACTCAAGAACCAACATACAATCAGCCAGGGAAAAGTCCATATTATAAGAAATCAGAATTCTCACCACGACAAGAACAAGTTGACTAGACTACCCAATACCAACAAAATAGGACTCCCTCAAATCAAACTCAGTGGTCGACTCAACAACAATATAATAACCAGGGTAGACAAACAAGAGACCAAACAGTAGTAGTACACGACTCCACCATTTAGAAAGAGGAGACGCAAAATATGAACAGGACTGTAGCGAATATCAGACTATTGCAGAAACTGAGACAGACGACATTAAGGACGAATCCGGCGAATATCACCAGGTCAATTTTTTAGACATGGCTCTCTGCTACCGTTCATAGAAAGAACAGTTGCAGGAAGGACAATAAAATTACTTATAGACACAGGAGCCTCAAAAAATTATATAAAACCATTAAAGGAACTAAAACACATTAAACCAGTAGAAAAACTATTTCGAATAGACTCAATTCATGTCTATAATAACATTGACAGGAAGTGTACAATGCATCTTTTTAACACCAATACAACATTTTTTTACTACAAAAACTCACGACATTTGACGGTATAATTGGACTTGATTTACTAAATCCGAGCAATGTTTTATTAGATTTCAAAAGTAAAAAGTTAATAACAAGCTGCATTTCCGAAACAATTATATTCTTTAAATACCCAGCTGTAAATTTTACCACTGTCAAGGAAATAGAAACCCCTCAAGCTATAACAGAAAAATTTTAAGCAATGCTCAAAAAGCGATCGAACGACTCCTATCTTTGCGGAACCAATATCATTGCCACTATTAGAACAGAAAATGATAATCCCATATATTCCAAGTTATATCCATACCCAACGGGCGTATCAGAATTCGTAAACGCGGATACTCAGGATCTGTTAAAAAACAATATAATACGTCCGTCTCATTCTCCATAAAAATAACCATGTTTGGGTTGTAGATAAACAAAGGTACCGACGAACAGGGAAGAAAAAAAAACGTTTAGTCATAGACTTTAGAAAACTAAACCAAAAAACAATAGATGACAAATATCCAATCCCTAATATAGCCTCTATCTTACCCAACTTTGGTACAGCAAAGTATATCACAGCCCTAGATTTAAAATCTGGATTCCACCAGATTTTACTTGCCGAAAAGGACAGAGAAAAAACAGCCTTTTCTGTAGGAAGTGAAAAATACGAGTTTTGCAGGTTCCCTTTTGGCTTGAAAAATGCACCCAGTATTTTTCAAAGAGCAATTGACGATGTGCTCAGAGAACAAACCGGAAAGTCTTGTTACGTTTATGTTGATGATGTAATCATTTTTTCTGAAAACAGGGAAAACCATGTCAAGCATATCGCTTGGATAAACTTCTACTCTTAGATAAACTATTCGAGAGTTTCGTCAGAACAATTACACATTTTCAGAGAAAGTGTCGAAAACTTGGGTTTCGTGGTCCCAAGTAACGGTATAAAGACATGTCCAAGTAAAGTTGAGGCGATTTGTAACTACGAACTACCAACAACCCTGTTTAACGTCAGATCATTACGTGGACTGGCAAGCTACTATAGGTGTTTTCTTCGCGTCTTTAGTAAACCCTATAAGCGACATCCTAAAAGGCGAAAACGGCAAAGTTAGCGCCGGACAATCCAAGAAAATACCAGTAAAATTCGACAAGAGTCAAATCACGGCATTTGAGAGGCTAAAAGAGGTTCTTACATCCGAAAATGTAATGTTGCTCTACCCTGACTACAAGAAAGCGTTTGATTTAACAACTGATGCTGCACCTTTGGATCTATGGTCAGTCCTATCAAATGGTGGAAAACCAATCACAATGATATCAAGGACATTGAAAGATAGGGAACTTAGCTATGCAACAAACGAAAGAGAATTACTTGCTATAGTCTGGGCCCTGAAAAGTCTCCGAAATTATCTGTACGGAATAAAAAATTTAAATATCTTTACGGACCATCAACCCCTGACGTTTGGAGTATCTGACCGCAAGCCAAACGCAAAAATTAGGCGTTAGAAAGCTCTTATAGATAAGTATAATGCAAACATTTTTTACAAACCAGGGGAGGAAAACCACGTCGCTGACGCGCTACCGCAGCATAATATTCATGCCATGAAAGACGATCCACAGTCAGACAGCGCTACAATGCTCAGTGAAATATCGTTCAAGTACACTATAGAAACAACAGACAAACCAATCAACTGTTTTCAAAAGCAAATTATAATAGAAGAAAATAGAGTAGCTTCAGATCGGACACTAATCTTATTCGGTAAAAAAAAATCCGAAATACAATTCCCCTCTTAGACAGAGACTCGTTAATCGAAAGAGTTTACGATGTAGTCAAAAAAGACGTAAATGCAATTCATTGCAAGCTACCAAAACTGACAATCATGAAACATAAACTAATAGAAACTTTCCCGATAACAATATTTCGATATAGAAAACATATGGTAACGAGCCCTCCATGAAGTATGAAACAATAAAATCACTATTAAACAACCAGAATAACATTCAAATCGTAAACGCCCCACCACTCCATAGTACTTCGAACAGGCAGGTCGAGAGATTCTATAGCACCTTCAGTGACATCGTAAGATGCCTAACAGCTCAAAGGAAAATTACTGACACTGTTGAGACAATACTTAAAGCAACTATTGTATACAACAACACAGTTCATTCGGTAACAAACAAACGTCCTATCGACATAATCCACTCATCCACCTGAGAACTCGAAATAGAAATAAAAAAAATAAAGTTCAAAAAGCACAACAACTTCAAATGAGCAGGGTAAATGAAACAAGACATGCTAGACAGTTCCAAGTAGGCACACAGTTCTTGTAAAAAAAAACAGACGTTAGGGAACAAACTGACACCCCTGTACAACAAAAACTAAATTAACGCTGACTTGGGGATAACAGTCTTAAACAAGTAAGAACGTTGCAGTTAGGCGCAGCTAACTGCGAAATACTCTGTTCCCATAGGTGCATTTTATTTATTTAATAAACATTTAATTAACGAAATATTTCGGCAATTAGAAAACGTACATGGCAAGCAACAAACGTTTTTCCTACACATACATACAGATCTACACATGTAAACACTATACGAGTATACACACAATTTTCTATGTATGCATACAAAAGTTTGCATGCCAGAATATTCTAAGAATTGTGACTGAATTGTGAGTTTTTCGATCGTTACTTTAGTTTTGTCAAAATGCGCTCTAGCAATGCCTGATTTGGTTTTAAATAACAAGGCTCATATCAGGGCAGTAGCGCTGGTGGTAAACGCTATGCAAGCTATTACTACTACAGCAATTACTACTAAGCTATTATATGCATGAATTATGCAGTTGGTTGGCCACAATAAACTTCTTTGCCGATTTGCTACGCCCCAGTGGGCGTACACGCATAATTTCTTAGAAAGAGCCGAGACTAACACGACTGCAAAATTTGGTTGCTTACATTCAAAAAATGAGAAAATTACAGGGTATTTCTTGATATGCCACGCCCCCAAAAAGGCTGAGGAGGTCATCGGTTGAGGAGGACATTAGTAACTGAACCATCCCATTTTTAAGCTTGTAGATCTAAAACTGTAGGAGATATAAACGTTTGCGGTTTGCCACGCCCCCTGTCTACCAAATCTTATTGATCTTGGGTTGTCAACCCGAGTATACATGCAAAATTTCAATAGACAATAGTGTTCAAAATATAGAACAATTTGAAAAATCACTATATATTCAGGTATTTATATTTATAGAGGTATATATTAAAATAGCTACCCCTCCCCCTGCTAGTTGTGCAGTCGTTTCTGTAACAGTTATAATTACGAATCCTAAGGAAGGTTTCATTTTTTAATCAGGTTTCAGATACCAGGCAGATGTCAATGTCGTTGTCGGACAGGAAGTGACAAAATTCTTCTTTTTTGTTTTGAATACCTCTGACATTCCACGCAGCGATCTTTACTTTGTCTATCATTAAGAGAGATATTTGAAGGCAAGTGAGGTTATTACCTCAAACTGATCAGTCTTGGATTTGCAGTTTCTGAGATTACTAATGAGCTCGAAAATAAGACTCGTCTAACGAAAAAAGATCCGTACTACGTGACCCTGGTGGTAGTCTTTAATGGCTCAGATATCTGTCCATAAAAATTTGGAAAAGTTTTAACACAGTTTAATTGTGGTGTTTGTAATGGTTCTTTAGTGGTGCCTTTTTCCCTTGCTTTTACGTAGTTTATCCTGCCTAGAATTAGGCTTGTTTATCCTGCCTAGAATTAGGCTTGTGAGGGCCGTGACAATTTGCACACTTAACGATTCATTTCCGGACAATCTTTAGTTTTATGGTTTCCTGCGCAGTTCATGCAATACGATTTTACACTGCAGTAGGACGATCCGTGCCCGAACATCTGGCAGTTATAGCACTGAGTAACGGAGTATGGCCTGCGTCTTTGGTAGTCCCATTTGACTCTGATATGGTCAATGACAGAGTAGTTTTTCTTCAGCTCGTTTAGACTGGTTGATTTGTTGACAAAGTAAACTACATACAAACAGAAGAAGCTGTTGTTGGGTCTTTCCCTTTGGATAAACTTGACATCTGTACATTGAACTCCCATTTGGATTAGCTTGCTTCTAACCTCATCAGCCGGGGTGTCATCAATGTTCATAAGTATGGTATGTATGGTTTATTATGTTTTTTTTTTTTTTTTTTTTTTTTCCATAGGAGAAAAACTCATGATTTAAACCTTGTAGGTGGCTGCAGACATTGGCAAAATCCACCTCTTCATCACAGTGTAATTTGACTCTGATAGAAAATTTTTTTGATTGAGTAGCTTGTGACATTTAGCAATGTGCAAATACCATGCAGTTTTCCAGCGCTAATTTTAAGCACCGTATTAGGAGGAACGTGAATTTTGGGTTTGTTGCAGATTACTTCTTCGCACTGTTCGTTTTTGGTCATGTAACGCTTGTAATGGTTGATAAAAGTTGGTGTTGCTCTGACGTTGACCAGTGTCGGTTTTTTTTAGTTTTCTGCGCTGCGTTGGTCTTTATTTTGTTTTTGTTTTGATTGTCGAAGAGATAAGGAATGTCACTTTCGCGGTGCGCTCGTATGCACGTGCGTAAGGTTTGGCAGGTCACACCGAACTGAAGACTACAATAAAGCGGATTGCGGCCACGTAATATCAATAGGAAATTGTAGTGCAGCCATCACAACAACGTTTTGCAAAAGACTACCCTACGCATCGTGCGCAGAACAACTGCACTCAGGTGGCACCGCACATTGTTCAACTTGACCTAGCCATATTGAACCTCTGACCATCATCGACGATGGCGTTATCATCATCAACGACGGAGCAGCTACAGTTGATGAGCAAACGGTAAAAGTAACATTCCTCCGACACCAACGACACCGTATATAGAAATCCCAAAAACTAAATGAGGAAATCCCCGAAACTAGCGGCATCTACACTTCTATATATAACGGAGCATAAAGAAATACCAAGCCTGCCTTACCTACAGAAGCTAAGTATAAGAACTCCGAGGACGTCATTCACCTAAGTGGGGGAGGAGTTACCACAACTGACCAGCAGAATGATAATATTCCAGCTGATCATGTATTTTCGGAATGAATGTTTTCGACATCAGCCGCCTCGAGCGGATATTGCACAACAGCGATAGAAGCGTCCACGCGCAACAGTGTTGCTGCCCAGCGAAATATGATCCCTCGCATTATATGCAATGTCAGCGTTATCAAGGCTTAGGGCTAAATTCGATTATAAGTATTCATGTCATTTAGAGTTAGTTGATTTTTATACCCTGAACCCATTGAAAATGGGAATTCAGGGTATAATGGTTTTGTGAAAATGTATGTAACAGGGAGAAGGAGACGTTGCAGACCCCATAAAGTATATATATTCTTGATCAGCATAAAAAATAAGTTGATCTAGCCCTGTCCGTCTGCCCGTCCGTCCGTCCGTATGAACGTCGAGATTTCGGAAACTACAAAAGCTAGAGAACTGAAATTTCACATGAACACTATGTTAGTTACGCAGTACGAGTTTATTTTGTTTTTTCGATAACTATTTCCAAATTATCGATCGAAAATTTTTTATTATTTAGGTTTTTTGGGCATAACTTCTACACCGTTTTAGTTAGATGCTTTAACTTTATATATATATATTATGGATACGCAGATTTTGTGATTTTCAGATTTTAGATGCCAGGCCCTCTTACAGGGTATTTCTCGATATGCCACGCTCCCAAAGAGGCTGAGGAGGTCATCGATAGAGGAGGACATAAGTAACTGAACCATCCCATTTTCAAGCTTCTAGCTCTAAAACTGTAGGAGATATAAACTTTTGCGTATTGCCACGCCCCTTGTGGACGTAGATATATCTACCATAGCTTATTGATCTTGGGTTGTCAACCCGAGTATAGTCTCTAGTGACAATAGTGTTCAAAATATAGAATAATTTGAAAATTCACTATATTCAGGTCCGATTCGCCACGCCCCCAACGGGCGTAGACATATACATTTTTGATAGATTTTCTTAGAATGATAACATTAACTCACATGCAAAACTTCAGGGTTCTACCTTTAACGGTGTAGCAGATACGTTTTACCCGATTTGCCACGCCCCCAATGGGCGTAGATATGTCCGCCATAGCTTTTTGAACTTGGCTTGTCACCCCGAGTATACATTCCAAATTGCAACTCTCCAGCTCACCATCTAGTATGATTACTTGCCTATGGGCGCAAGAGTTTTCCGATTTGCAACGCCCCTAGTGGGCGGATCGGGAAAATTTTTACACTTTATAATTCGGGAGCATATATGGTATATGTTTAAAATTTTGTATTTTGTAAATGTATATATTTTCTAAATTGCAAGTCTCTTGTATTTGAAATGCGTCTTTTTCAAATTGAGGGGCGTGGCATCCAAAGTCTGAAAATTAGAAAATCTGCGTATCCATAATATCTATCGAATTATATCGATATCGTTTACTTAATTCAAATGTGAGGTAGGCACACGCCCAATATTCGAGACCCATGCACGAAACATGCAAATGCCCCAGGCAGGTCATTTCGACGAGGTGGCATCTGTCATCAAGCATTTCAACCAAACAAGGCCCAGGGACATGACCAAATCTGCAACCGCACGTTGAGAGCGCTGCCGGATAGTGCTATCCTCGTTATGGTGCTAATTTTTAATTCAGTATTTTCCAGCACTATGGAAGATGGCACTTGTCGTGATGATACACAAGCCTGGCAAACCTGAGGAGAACCCCAGCTCCTACCGACCTATCAGTCTCCTACCTTCTTTATCGAAGGTCTGGGAAAGACTGGTCATCCGTCGGCTAGTGGCAGTTGCGGAGTCCAGAAACCTGATTCCGGATCAATAATTTGGTTTTCGCGCTGGGCACGGTACTATTAAACACAGGGTGACAGACCACATACTCCGAGCTTTCGATAAGGGGGAGCACTGCAACGCCATCTTTCTAGATATCGAACAAGCCTTCGATAGATTATGGCATCCAGGACTGCTGCAGAAGATAAAGGAACAGTTGCCCTCTCAATACTTTACTCTGGTCCGATCCTACTTAGAGGATCGTTCTTTCAAAGTAAAAGTAAAATCGAGCCAGTCCTCCACGTACTCAATTGCCGCTGGAGTTCCACAGAGCAGTGTTTTGGCACCTTTTCTGTTCTGTATGTTTATAGGTGATGTCCATCCCCTTGACGCCTCAGGATATGGCCTATCCTCTAAAGCAACGCTCATGGCGACCTATGCAGACGATATATGTGTGCTGGTTTCTGCTAAGTGAAGCCACGCAGCGGCAGAAATTCTGTAGGATTTTTTGGACTCATTTGCACAATGGGCTAGCAGGTGGAATATCAAAATCAGTGCCACAAAAAGCAAAAACCTTTACTTCACGCTGAGAAGAGATGAGCCCACTGCCGTTCATATAAACAATACCCCCCTTGAAAAAAACAGGGCTGTCAAATACTTGGGGGTTATTCTGGACAAGCGTCTAACCTTCAAGCCTCATATCAAGGCAATTGAAGGCACCTGCGCACCCGTATTAGGCAAATGTCCTGGATGCTTCATAATAAAAGCAAGCTACCGTTGAAGAACAAGCGTAAGATACTGTCGCACATCATCACTCCAATCTGAAGGTACGGTGTGCAAATATTGGGGAGTCGCCGCAAAGTCCAATGGACACAAGATCCAAGTTGTACAAAACAAGGCTCTGCGTCAAATTACTGGCTGCCCCTGGTTCGTCCGCAACTCTGGGCTACATAGAGACTTCAACCTCGACACTGTGGAAGAACAAATCTCCTTCCATTCGAGTCGTTGTAATGACCGCCTGAAGGTCCACGCCAACCGGCTCGCAAAAAAGCTGCCAACCTCCAGACCCATCAGAAGGCTAAGAAGACGCCAGTTCGGAAGCCTTCGCACTACCACTGTAACTTAGTTTTAGCGTACTCTGTATATATATGTTTAAATTGTATAAATAATTGTAAACCTGTGATGTTAATTGAGTGATCCAAGGGGATAATGGAGTAGAAAGATGCTCTGGTGCTTCCTACTAAAATATTGCACACAAGCACATAAATGCTTACACATATCGCTATACATATGTGTAGTGTAAATGTGTGTGTGTATGGTCATCGGGAAATAATATTATATATATTATATACATATATGCGCATCAATACTTTCATACCCTTTCCACAAATATTCATGAAAACGCTAACATTTTGCATGAGCATAGCAAAGCCGTTTAAGAATTCGGTATACTCTTCTCTCAGAAGGGAACCAATGGGATCGCGTCGCGAAGAAATTTAAATTTTTGTGAGCTGCTTGCTGTTTGTGCCAGCAGCATACATATCTTTTTGTGAGAAGAGAGCAGAGAGTAAAAAGCATAGGGCAGAAAGAGAAAGACAGCAAGGGAAAGAGCGGCACATGTCCGGTTTTTTGGGAATATCGACCGTCACCGTCGAGCGCTCTAATGATTTTGTCATCAACAATTTTCGTCCCCCGAACCTAAAAGTAAGACGCATTTTTAGCTACAATGAGAAGGTCCGTGCCAAGGAGAGGCAAATGCCACAACATATTATTCTCAGATAACGGTACAAATTTAGTAGGTGCGGCTAAAAAATTATAAAAACAGGAGTAAAATCAGTAAGGTGTCAGTTAAAAATAATTATAGGAGATAACAATTTAACCTTTGAAGAAATGACAACCTACTATTTCAATTTGATGCAGTCTTAAACTCAAAACCTCTATATACAACTGAAAATGACATCAATTATATCGAAATATTAACTCCAGGACAGTTTTTATAGGTAGATCCACAGTAGGAGATATAGAATCAATAGAAGAAGACAAAAGGAAACCTTGATAGATGGAAGATGATCCAAAAAATGAAAAGAGATTTTTGGAATAAATGGAAAAAAATGACTAATTGTACACGCGTCAACAAAGAAATAAATGGAAACAAGACATGCCAAATATAGAAGAAGTGCAAATAGTGCAAATAAAGGGTGAAAGTTGCCATCCAGCTAGATAGCCACTAGGAATAATAGAAGTTCACAAAGGCTACGATAATAAAGTTAGAGTCGTACAAATTAAATCACAAGAAGGGTCAGTTACACGACCTATCAACAAAATATGCCCACTGAGAAAATTAAGAAATGAAGACTCAGACCAAAGAAGCACGAAACAAACTAGTAGGGGCAGGGGAGGATCAAACGTATTGATGGCTATGCTAATGTTACTGTGCCAAATGTCGAGTGCAAAACTAACTAACAACGACTAGATAACGATTTCGAAATTTAGACCCAATGGGTGAAGTAGAAATAGTAACCTCATCTTGGGGTCTAATTATCTTCCACAATCTATATCCATATTTAGAAATGCTAAGGAAAGGAAGTGAATTCGAAGGGAAAATGAGAGTAATGTGTACGAAATTATATAGTTTCGAAAACCAATGCAACATTATCCTCAACAATACAAAAAGACGAATAACAGAGTTAAATAAAAACAAGTAAGAAGGCTCTAGTCGAGACGGCTCGACTACGAGATACCCTGAACTCTGCAAAGAAAGTGATACTCTTCTTCTTTACGGACTTAGAGGCGCGCGCTCTGCTAACTGCGGAGTTGCTGCTGTGGCTTGGGGGTGGGCTGGGCTGAACTTTGGACGCTTATAACTCCATTTCTAGATGGACGATATTCATGAAATTCTTAGAAGAGATTAAGAGTATTTAAATCTATCTATGTGCCAAGTTGCAAGTCTCTAGTATTTTAAATGCGTTTTTTTTATACCCTGAACCCATTGAAAATGGGAAATTAGGGTATAATGGTTTTGTTAAAAGTATGTAACAGGCAGAAGGAGGCGTGGCAGACCCCATAAAGTATATATATTCTTGATCAGGGTGACGAGAAAAGTTGATATAGCCATGTCCGTCTGTCCGTATGTTTGAACGCGTCGATTTCCGAAGATACAAAAGCTAGAGAGTTCATTCTTTTTGTGTTAGGACCATATATTGCGCGCGCAGTACGAGTTTGTTTCAGAAATTCGATAACTCGTATATTTGCAATGTTATCGATAAACGAATTTATCGAGGACCAGTTATTCATCTTTAGAATTAGAGTCTCCAAGTCATCAGCATATATATATATACTAATTTAATACAATTTCGGTTTTTGTCAGATTTTTGATTCCGAACCCCAATTCGCCCCCACACCCCGAAATGTGTAAAAAATGCATTTCAAATACTAGAGACATACAGTTTGGTTTGGCATAAAGATATGAATATCATAATCTTAATCTGAACATATCAATGCGATTGTCCATCTAGAAACAGAATTATTAGTCTATAAAGTTTTCTCATCAAAACCCATGTGGCGCAGCAAGCAAGGCAGCGACAAAGCAAGACGCATTGCGGGCGCACATACATAGATACATACATATGTATGTATGTATGTATGTATGTATGTATGTATGTTTATGTGTGCAAGCTTAGATCAGCGTGTGGCTGCAATCGTACATACATACATACATATGTATTTGTGCATGTAAAGCTAAGAGTTATGATTTCTAAAAAAAAAACCTAAAATGTCAAATAGAATATGTATGTATATCATATGCTGAAACTCTCATTACATTCCATCATATACATATGTATGTATTTTAAAAATTTTAAAACAATTAAAATAACAATGGAAATGCAAGCAACGTTGAGCAATGCAAATCAATTTTCGTATGCGTGTGCACATATACACACAAAAAATCTTGGGCCGTTTACTATGTTGCTATGCGTGCATATTCTAAGAATCACAATTGTTTTTGAATTGCGTTAGAATTGTCTTTGAATTGTATTTGTATTTTCGGCCACTGCTTTAGTTTTTTTTTTTTTTTTCGTATATGACGAATTTCATTCGTTTTCGCTACTCTGTCGTTTAAATGGGCCGTGGTGTAGGTGGCTAAGCAGATGCAACGAATGCTAGGGTGACGCAGGTTCTAGTCTCGCCTAAGCCTTTCATACTTTTTTATTTAACATTTTTTTTTTTTTTATTATTTCTTTCTTTTTTATTTATTCTTTTGTATTTGATACCTTTGAAAGTCAGTTGCTAGTTTAACTAATTGTGAATAAGTGCGTTTTTTTTTAATTTCAAATATTTAATAGCATCATTTCTGAAAGTGTTTTTGTTTCAACAGAAAATAATCAACAGAAAATAATGAGCAGAAAGTTTGCCCAAATAACAAAAGCACGTGACATCGGCGTTTTTCTTATGTATGCACACATGTACATTCAAAACTAGCCTAGTATGGTCTAAGAATTTAAACTTGCTAGATGGCGCTTTAGCAGTGAACTTATTTACTATGGCTATTACAGCTTCGAGTGGCATTGATATATTTTTTATTTTAGTTAATTAAGGTGATGCGTGTTAATCGAGGAACGTTTATTTGTTGGGTCTATTTTTAATGATATTTAATAATATAACATTTTTCGAATTTCAACTAATATAAGCGCCATCTATTATTATTTTTTTTCGCAATGCAATGTATATATACATGTACATACATATGTACATACATATGTACATTTTGAACGTTACACGCATACATTCTTATGTATACTTTCTGATTTACCATATGGGTAATTCTCCAGAAAAGTCAACTTTTTGTCACGTTCGACAATGGTTTATGGGGTCTGCGACGTCTCGTTCTGCCTGTTACATACATTTTCACAGAACCATTATACCCTGAATTCCCATTTTCAATGGGTTCAGGGTATAAAAATGAAACGTTATCCTAGGCTTAATTATGGAAACGGACACTTGACAAAACAACTGTTAAATTCATTAAATGTGGAGTTGTTTCTACTTAACTCTTTAGCAAGTGGAGATTAGAAAATATTAATCAAATTGATCTTAATGTCCCATAACTTGATAATTAAAAAAAATATATATATATATATATATATATATATGTCAAATTTTCACGAACCACATTTAAAAGAAATAGCCAAAGTAATACTGTAAGTTGCAGAGACTTAAAAGAAGTCACTCAACGTGGCTATTGCAATCGAATCCATCACCATCTATAATGGACAGGACAATATTAACCAATATTTATCCTCAAAGCACTGATACTATTCAAATTCAAAGATATCGTCCGATCAAAAGCTCACCACTGAAAGCTCAGAAGCTTTCCAATACCGCATATATATTAGTTATAATCGAGTTTTAAGCTGCGGCTCTAACATTGCTGTAACGTTTTTAATAAGATAAACTCCAACTGTTAAAATTAAATAAAGTTATATTTTTTTAATAAAGACGGTTGTTAAACACATAATTGGCCCAGCCGGTAGGATTAGTGAAAAAATTGAACTATAATTCTATCCTTGTTCGGAAAGAACAGAGAACTAAGTGATCATGTCCACTGCCAAAATTGGTATTGGTGGCATACGTTGGTCTTGTCCGATCTGTTTGGAAAAACAAATAAATTTTTCCAATATTTATAGTGCTGTGAGGCCTCAATTTTTAAAACTGAGAAAGATCTCTAAGCAGTTTTCCAGTGACATGGCTGCTGCTGAAGAGATTTTAAACCATTATAACTTTGAAAGTCCACCTCCAAATTCGGAGACTCCACTGTTATTGGTACCTCCTTCTGTACCAATATCGTCACCGAACTTGCTTCGTCCACCCTCACCCTGAGCTTCTGTTTTGTCCTCTGTGCCTAATTCTCTTGATCCTATACCAGTAGTTTTTGAATCTTCTGTTTCCCCTGTCGCTACTGCTATTGAAACTCAAGTCTCTGTTCAAAAATTGGACTGCTCAAACTAAGAGTGACAATAAGTCGGCCACTCCTGGCATTACATTATCTGTCGTCTCTCCTCGATAGCAAGTTTTCTTATCTAGGCTTTCATCGGATACGACATGTGAGGCAGTATCTGCTTTTATTTCAAGCAAGATATCGGCCAATGTCTTTATATCGAAGTTTAGTTTTGCGACTCCGCGAGAAATTGCTTCATTCAAGATCAATGTGCCGCTTGAGTATTTCACAACAATATGTGATCCCAAATTCTGGCCACCTCATGTAGTTGCCCATGAATTTAAACCTAAAAATCGAAACAAATCTCATCCTATTTCCTTACCTTCGGTGCAATCAACATCAAGTATTACACCAAAAAACTAAATATGTTTCATTCTTCTTCTCAGCTTTCACTCATTTATCAAAATGTACGTGGCATGAAATCCAAACTTAAAAGTCTATACTTGCATAGTTTTAGTGTTCAATATGACATTATTGCCTTCACTAAAACATGGTTAAGTCATAACATTCATAATAGTGAGATTCTTGCAAGTAATTTCACTATTTGAAGACTTGATCGTTCGATGCGTAAAGGTGGTGGGGTGTTAATTGCTGTTAAATCCACTCCGAATTATTTACCTTTTCCTATCTTCATGATGGGGAGATTATAGGGGTTAAATTAATGCTCCCATCGAGCTCTTTGTTTATTACATGTTCTTATATCCCTCCCTCTTCTGAAATGCAGGTTTATGCTCAGCATATAACCTGTATTAAAGAAATTTATGAACATGTAACTGATAGAGACTTTCTTCTTGTGTTGGGTGATTTCAATATTCCTAACACTTCTTGGTCCTCAACTTGTAATGCAAATTACTTTATTCCGACAATTGATCACTATCTTTTTGATGAATTGTTTAATGATGTTTCAGATGAACTCCATTTCTAACCATCTGAATCGCACGCTTGATCTTGTGTTCATTAATCATGACTCCATCATTAATGTCGTGAGATCAACTCCTTTCTGCTTACCAGAGGATTTGCATCACCCCACTTTAGAGGTTTTATTATCTATTGATAATCCTCTAACTTATTTACCTTTGCCTTCTAATTTAAGCCGCTGTTATCGTAAATGCAATTTTGTTTTGCTTAATGAATTAATTAATTCAACTGACGGGTCTCTTCTTTATGAGTCGGTTGATATTAATTTGGCAGCATCGATTTTTTATACTACCTTAAACTCTATTCTGGATGTGTGCGTCCCTCTCTGTCGCATATTGCCCAGTTCAAATAAACCGCCATGGTTTACTAAGACTCTTTCGAATTTAAGAAACATTAAAACTAAGTGTTTAAAAATTTTAAAAGGTCTGGTTCCAGTGTTGACTGGTCAAAATATTCCATTGCCAAGTCAAACTTCAGTCTTTTAAATTCTCGGTGTTATGAGAATTACCTTGTGCGTTGCAAATGACAGTTTGCTCGAGATCCTAAACAATTTTACACATTTGTAAGCTTGAAGCGTAAGTCTTCTGGTTTGCCGTCCTCATTTGTCCTTGGTGCTAAAAAAAACTTGTACTGATCAGGATTCCTCCGATCTTTTTGCAGATTTTTTTCAATCTACTTACTCTTCTGTTGATCTATATAGTGATTCGTATCCATATTCACTTCCTGATTATGGTTCTATTCATGCTCCCAATGTTACTGCAGACTCTCTAGCTACAGCCATTAAGACGCTGAAGTCATCTTTCTCCCCTGGTGTTGACAATATCCCAAGTTGTATCATTAAACAATTCTTCAATCACCATTGCTAAAACTGTTTAATTTATCTTAGGAAACTTCTGTGTTCCCATCAATATGGAAAGAGTCTTTCATCATTCCTCTATATAAAAGAGGTGGAAGATCTGATATTTCCAATTACAGAGGTATTGCGAAATTATCTGATATTCCGAAGCTATTTGAAAAAATTATAACATCAACCTTGCAACATTTCTGCAAATCGATTATTCAACCATCCCAAAATGGTTTTAAACAGAATCGATCAACATCCTCGAATTTACTCGAATTCACTTCACTTGTCAATGATAGTTTTTCTAAAAAAATGCAAATTGATGTTATTTATATTGATTTCAGTAAAGCATTTGACAGAGTTAATCATCAGATACTAACTCTGAAGCTTGAACGTTTAGGATTTTCCCCTAAACTTGTGTCCTGGATTTCATCCTATTTGAACGGTAGAACTCAAAGAGTCTTGTTGAGAACAGCTACTTCTAAATTTATCTTTGTTTCGTCTGGTGTTCCTCAAGGTAGCCATTTAGGACCATTACTCTTTTCGCTTTTTATAAATGACCTTCCTAGTTGCATCTCTTATTCTACCATATTTATGTATGCGGATGATGTAAAACTTTGCCTTCCATACTCCAGTGCAAATGGGCATCTACACCTTCAAGATGACCTTAATTCATTTCAATCTTGGTGTGGTGAACCAGTTGCACTTTAATTGCTCAAAGTGTATGACTATGACTTTCAGTTGTTCCATTCCTCATTTTGTTGACTATAAAATTAGTAACATTTCCTTACAACGCATCTTTACAGTCAAAGATCTTGGTGTTCTCTTTGACAGTAAACTTAATTTCAATCTTCATATTTCTACCATAATAAATGAAGCCAAAAGCGTGCTTGGCTTTATTAAACGTTGGTCTAAGGAATTTAAAGATCCTTTTATTACCAAACAATTATTTATTTCGCTTGTACGTCCTATCTTAGATTATTGTTCAGTTGTTTGGTCTCCGCAACATAAACTGTATCAAGATCGTATTGAATCAGTCCAAAAACAGTTTCTTCTTTTTGATCTTAACTGGGACAGTAATTTACGATTACCGTCTTACCATAGTAGGCTTCAGCTCATTGATCTTCCATCGTTAATGAATCGCAGAACAATTTTAGGAACTGATTTTTTGCACAAAGTAATTAACGGTAATATTGATTCGTCCTTTTTGTTGATGCGTCTTAATTTCTCGGTTCCGTCCCGAACAACTAGACATTATCGTCCGCTTCATTTACCTATATGCACTACGGATTATTCTTTGCATGGTGCGTTTCATGTTCTATGTGTTAATTTCAATAAATATTATTCCTTAGAGCTCTCTCTTCCTAAAATTAAATCGTTGCTTTTAGCACACCTTAGGGAAATCACTCGCAATGCACAGGCATAAGCTACATTATGTTGCTATTGTTTCATGCAGTGATTTTTTAATCCTATAAAATATTCTATATTATAGCTCTTCTTTTAATTTATCTTTCAATATTGTTAATATCTTCCTTGTTTCTTTACCTATTTTTATTTTATTTAGTTTAATTTTAATTTTAATTTTTTTTTTGTTCATTTTTTTTTTTATTTTTTTATTTTTAATTTTAAGAATTATTAAATTGTAATTATATGAATTATATTTAGTCTCTTATAATCTATATGTAATATTTTCTTTTAACACTTTCTTTGCATAGTTTCAATAGTTATCACTGACCATATTTGGCTGTAAATTGGGGCATAGCTGGCCGGACTGGCAAATAAAACACCCCCATCGGGTTGGTGATTCTATTGTAATAATTGTATTTTTTGTAGGCTATTTTGACTCCCGATTTGTCAATATTTTTTAAATAAATAAATAAATAAATAAATTCAACATTTAATTCAATTCTGATCCGCAAAAAAGCATCTACGTGACCGTGGTCATACAAGAATTCCGTTACATAATAGATCCTTTGGACTATTGGAAATCTTGGGTAGCGAACGCAAATCGTTACATACCAATCCTTACGTCTGGGCCTTACACATCATTAAATTGATCCCTGTAAGCCGTAAGCATTGAGAAAATCTGCAAACAGTGTAAAGTGCGTGTAAAAGACATTCATAACTAATCTTAAGCCGCCAAAATTGCACCTATCATTAGCCCAGCCAGACTAACCATGACACTGGAATTGTCAGAAAACCATTTAAAACAAGCACTGCTGTCGCTACGACAGTTGCCATCCTAGGATGGAGCAACTGAAAACTTGAGTTCCTTCATTAGGAGGGTCGATTACATTCTTAACTTGTACCCAACTAGAGATGCCCGACAACATAGCATCCTTTTCGGAGCCATTGAGATGCAACTATCAGGAGACGCGCAAAGGATCTTGCAGCTCTCCCAATCCAACAACTGGTCGGATCTGAAGACAGCTCTAATTAACGAACTGAAGACGCAGACACCGTGTGAGGAGTTGCTGAGACGATTATACAACACCAGCTACAACGGAAATCTTCGTAGATTCATCGAAGAATTAGAGAATAAGTCGTACACTATAACAAATAACACACGTGTGTAAGCCCTCAAAGTGTACATACGCGCTCTGCAAAAGTAAAGTGAAATTAAAGAAACCTAGATATAAATAATCCACAAACCTCATAACAGTGTTGAAGTGCTGCTGCAGTGTCTTTTCCAAGACACGGTGAACGTAGTAACGGCAGAAGTCGTCCAAACTACTTTTGTGCCAGCGCAATTGCAAAGTGGAGCCCCGACCACAAACCGGTGGCCACGATCAAAACAGCTGAGAAATCAGCTGAGTTGTGTCTACGGTAGCGTCATCACCCAAGAAATAAAGCATACTTCTAGGGCGAAGTAAAAAAAAAAGAGCAATGTTCACTGTCAGTTCAACAGCAGAATCCGAAAGGATTAAGGCAGCAATGCAGAGCAGACTCGACGCACGTATGGCCGAAATACGTGCTAGAAGCAACGATTCGTCCCTAAAGAGAATTGATGTGGCATCCATTCAAGGACCAAAAACATCAAGTATGAAACGTAAGCAGCTAAGCTCTCCAGAAGCAGTCAGAAAAAAATCTTCTGTGCTCGATCAACCGAGCACTAGCAAAGCAGCGGCAGTAAGGCAAAACAAATTTGCACTGCTCGATCAGGAGGACGAAGAAGACTGCGAAATGGAAGTGACCACAAAAGCGGATGATCAGCAGCCAGCCGAAAAACCCAAACCTCGTCCGCCCCCTATTTGGTGCCCGGACATTAGATCAGTTGTCAAATTACAACAGGTCATTGACGAAGTTATCGATCCCAAATCGTACGTCATCAAGCCAAAAAGGAACAACATCGGAGTCCTTACAAGCTGCAGTGACGACTACCGTAAGGTGGTAAAGCATCTTTCTATGCTAGGACTGCAGTTCCATTGCTACCAGCTGAAGGAAGATAAGCCCTACCGAGTCTGTATAAAAGGACTGCACTCAAGCACGGACGTGGATCAAATCAAGTCGGAAATTGGTCAAAAGAGACATACAGTTATCAATATATTTAACCCGCTCAGCCGGATTGACAAAATGCCATTAAACATATTTTTTGTTGATCTGGCGCAGGCCACAAACAACAAGCAAGTCCACGACCTTCGCATTATTGCTCGTCAAAGATGCACGGTGGAGCTTCCGAGGAAATTCAATGACCTCACGCAATGTCACCGTTGCCAAGAATTTGGGCACACACAACGCTACTGCCACAAGGCTCCCAGATGCGTGCGATACGCCGGAAATCATTCCTCTAAGGATTGTCTGCGAACAAAGGCGAATTACAGAGGTTGCCACGTTTACAAACGACTCCTAAAGGCACAGGCTCCAGCGCAAAAACGTAACCCGGCACAAACCTTCAACGCTGTCCCGCGCTGGGCTGATAAAGGACACCTATCATTGCCCACTGCACTGCCAACTAGTGGACTATCATATGCTCAAGCTGCTAGAGGAGAAAAAGCCCAGTCAGCATCTCACAAGCCTGATCCAAGCATTATTGAGCTTCTCCAACAACAGCAGCGACAATTTGACATCATTAATGCTGAAATCAAAGCAATGAGAGAGCTGCAAGCCCAGCAAGCAAACGTCATGACTAGCCTTATGGCTCTCATAGCAAAACTCAGCTCCAAATAATGGCGCTTCGCGTGGGCATATGGAACGCTAATGGCCTGAGCAGCAAAGCTCAAGAATTAGCCGTCTTCCTATCACGGAAAAGCATCGATGTCATGCTAATTGCAGAAACACGTGAATGCCCTACGCTAAAAATCTTCGGATACGAACACTATCATGCTCATGGTGATGGAGCAAACAGCTTTGGAGGAACCTCGTTGCTTATCCGCTCAACTCTGGCACACACACCATCGACTCAATTCTCCGACGCCACACTTCAATTCTCTGCCATTAGCCTTCTAACATCAATTGGCGAGATTGAAATTGCATCGATATACTGTCCGCCAAACGCAGACCTTCGCGTGCAAGACATCGCACAGCTCATCAGCCGAAGCCAACAAAAAACGCTTATTGGAGGCGACTGGAACGGCTGGCACCCATTTTGGGGTAGCAGCAGAGCGAACCAACGTGGAGAGATTATATTCGATGCAATTCAAAGCTCACAGTACTCCATCCTGGCCACGGGAGCCCCCACACGCTACCCTTCAAATAGACACCATCCCTCTGCAATCGATTTCGCTATCTACAGAGGAATCGGTGACAGACTCTTGAGCATTGAAGAATGTCTCGATCTGTCTTCGGATCATCTTCCGCTGATAGTCACCGTCCACGCTCACCCACAACCTTTCCCGATCAGACAACGCCTTCTCCCCGCTGGGTCGAATCTAGCAATTTTCAAGCTCACTCTACACTCCTCACTGCACCCGGAAATAGAACTCCACACTCCAGAAGACATTGAGTATGCAGCAAATAGAATGCAAGATGCTATAGCAGAGGCAGCGCTGCTAGCAGCACCGGCTGCTCACAATCAAAAGCACTCGCACTACAGCATTCCTCTCACCCCGCATGTTCAAAATCTGCTTGAGTACAAACGATGGACAAGGAGCCGTTGGATCAGAACACGTACAGCCAGCAACAAAAGCATATATAACGAAGCCACCAGACAGCTCAAAGTTGCCCTGGCTCAGATGCAATGTACGCGTATTAGAGAGGCGCTTGAACGAGCAGATACTCCAGCTGGGGCGGAATTCCAGCTATGGCGATACACGCGTAACATCAAAAGGCAGCCTCTGCGTCGTCACCCCATTCTGAGCGCTACGGGTGAGTGGCTCACCGGAGATGAAGCTTTTGCTGATCACCTCTACGAGCAATTTTCGCCGCTGCTAACAACCGAGCCATCTGACCTTGAGAGCATCAGAAGTACGCACAAAGGAAGAGGTTCTCAAGCTGATGCAAGCTGTAAAAGCAAAAAAGGCGCCGGGACACGACCGAATAGATGGAAAAGTACTCAAGGCACTGCCTGAATCAACCATAGACTACTTCGTAGTACTATGCAACGCCATCCTTCGCATTCAGCACTTTCCGTCCTCCTGGAAACGTGCTGAGATAATTATGATTCCGAAACCTGGAAAACCCGAAAAGGAAATTGCTTCCTACAGACCCATCAGCTTGCTACCGGTACTCTCCAAAGTATTCGAAAGAATACTGCTGCGAAGAGTGCTGAACGAGCTGAGTGTAAGAAACACCATACCAGAGCATCAATTCGGATTCAGGAGACAGCACGGTACGCCAGAGCAAGTGCATCGAGTAGTAAACCACATTCTCGGCGCGTTCGAAAACAAGGAATACTGCTCCGCAGTCTTTCTCGATGTTAAGCAGGCATTCGACCGGGTGTGGCATCTGGGTCTCCTTGACAAGATCAGGAAAGCCTTACCTGTCTCCCACTTCAAGCTGCTGGCGTCCTATCTGTCAGGAAGAAGCTTCAAGGTTCTAAAAGGACAGGCAAAATCGTTGAGTAGATCAGTCAGAGCGGGCGTGCCCCAAGGCAGCGTGCTTGGCCCAACGCTATACACACTCTACACAGCTGACATGCCGTTTGCTCCCAGAAACAGCGACATGCTTATAGCGACGTACGCAGATGATACTGCCATACTGAGTCGCAACAAGTCGCCTGAAGAAGCTTCTAGTCAAATGCAAGTATACTTGCAGGATCTCAATCGATGGCTAACTCGCTGGAGCATCGGAATCAATGCCCAAAAGTCCACGCACATCACATTTGCAACCAGAAGGGGAGTCTGCTGCAAGAACTCACATCAACAAAGTTCAAACCACACAAAACAAAGCACTAAGGACATGGACCGGAGCCGAGTGGTTTGTCAGAAATGATACACTGCATTCTGACCTTGAAATGCCGACAATTGCTGAGCTCATTGGCCGACACAGCACAAGGTACGCGGACAGATTATCCGCCCACCCAAACCAACTTGCAGTAAATCTAACTATCAATACAATAAGCAGAAGGCTGAAAAGATCACACCCCTTGGATCTCAGAACTGACCTAAATTAAATTAGACTTATAGCAATAAAGGCATTTAGCCACTCCAATAACTAAGGTACACTTATAAATGCGCTGTAGAGTTTAAGACAAAAGCTGCAAGAAAATAAAATAAATAAAAAAAAAAAAAAAAAAAATAACAAATAAATTAAGTTTAGAGAATAACACAGCCAACACAATATTATACACAAACGCAATGAAAAACACAATCAAAGAAGTAATAACAAGAAAATTACCCGATAGACTTTTCATGACACTAGCTAGATTTGACAAAACAACTTTCACAAACCTCAAACAAGTAGCTCAAAGAGAGGGTCTATACGAAAATAGTACAGAAGTAAAGAAATCAAATCAAAGCCAACAAAGTGGAAAAAGTGGAAAATATTTTCCCCAATTTATAGGTTCAACACCAAACACCCCCCAAATTAATCAAACTGGTCAACAGTCAAAACCAGACAATAATCCACCATCATTCAAAGAATTCCAACAGAAATTAAATCAAGGAAGAGTTCAGAACTCCTTGAATTACCAAACCCATAAATATTCTCAGGAAAAACCTCCTAATCAGCCAGTAAAAAGACAAAGAGAAAATAATAGTGGAATAAGCAGGATGGACACATCCGAAAATTTTCATCAAGAAGCCTCGGAACAGTAAGAGTCAGAGGAGGAGACAGAAGTCCATTCAGTAGAGTAATCTTTAATAACAAACCCCTCAAATGTATTATTGATACGGGATCATCAATAAACATTTTATCAAAAAATTTCTTTAATTTCAAAACTCACTCAGAGAATTTACAAGTTCATACTATCAGTGGTAGTATTGAATTGAAAGAAACAGTTTTCTTTGCACCTAGCGAAATTTGTCCGAAACATCAAAAGTTTTATATTCACAACTTTTCAAACAATTACGATATGCTAATTGGAAGAAAATATTCACAAGCCTGGAACGCTCAGATTAGCTATACCGAAGATGGCGTAACTTTAGGAAGTTACACCTTTTATTTTAAATACGAAGATGAAACAGATAATGAAAGAGAAATTGAACAAAGACAGTTTGACCCAATAATAACTAATGACCCAGATATTAATTTCGCAATCAATAATGAAATTAGCGAAAAAATGAGTATAGATTAGATCATTTAAGCCCCGAAGAAACCGAAAACTTAAAAAAGGTGTTATATGAGTTCAGTGATATCCAGTACCGTGAAGGTGAAAATTTGACCTTTACTAGTACGATAAAACACTCGATCCATACAAAACACGAAGGCGTTATTTATAAAAAACCTTATAAATACCCTCAAACCTTTGACCAAGACAACAAACAAATCCAAGACAAATCCAAGAAATGATTGAACAACATGATTATTTGAAAATCGAAATGGCCCTATTGTTCTCCACTCTGGATCGTACCGAAAAAATCGGACGCCTCCAAGAAACAAAAATATCGTTTAGTTATTGACTACCGGGGTCTAAATGAGATCACCATCGACGATAAATTTCCCATCCCTTTAATAGATGAAATACTAGACAAATTAGGAAAATGTCAGTACTTCACAACAATTGATTTAGCGAAAGGATTCCATCAAATTCAGATGGATCCCGAATCAATACAGAAAACAGCCTTTTCAACAAAACATGGCCATTACGAGTATACACGTATGCCATTCGGTCTGAAAAACGCACCAACAACATTCCAAAGATGTATGAATAATCTCCTAGAAGATTTGATATACAAAGATTGCTTAGTATACCTTGACGACATCATAGTTTATTCCACTTCATTGGATGAACATATGATATCACTCAAAAAAGTATTCACTAAGTTAAGAGAAGCTAATCTAAAACTACAACTCGACAAGTGCGAGTTCATGAAAAAAGAGACAGAGTTTCTCGGACATATAATAACAACAGAAGGTATTAAACCTAACCCGAATAAAGTAAAAGCCATAATTTAATTTCCAATTCCAAAATCCCAAAAAGAAATAAAATCATTTTTAGGTTTGTGTGGATTTTACAGAAAGTTCATACCAAACTTTGCCCAAATTGTCAAACCAATGACACTCAACCTAAAAAAAGGTGCAACAATTAATATTAACGATCAAAATTACATTTCAGCTTTTGAAAAACTTAAGCTCTTAATTACATCAGATCCTATATTGATCTACCCAAATTTTAATAAACAATTCTCCCTTACAACAGACGCAAGTGACATAGCTATAGGAGCAGTTCTATCACAAGAACATAAACCAATTTGCTACGCAAGTAGAACACTTAATGAACATGAAATTAATTACTCTACGATTGAAAAAGAATTACTAGCCATCGTCTGGGCAACTAAATATTTCCGGTCATACCTTTTCGGTAGAAAATTTGAAATCTTAAGCGATCATAAACCTTTAGTATGGCTAAATAATATAAAAGAACCTAACATGAAACTCCAAAGATGGAAAATAAAACTCAACGAATTTGACTATAAAATAAAATATTTAGCTGGTAAAGAAAATCACATAGCAGATGCACTTTCAAGAGTAAAATTAAACGAAAACTTCTTAGGAGAAACAAATAGCAATACCGCAGCAACAATACACAGTGCACATGAAGATAATGAGAATTACATATCTATAACGGAAAGGCCATTTAACTATTATAATAGACAATTAGAATTTATAAAAGGAACAGAAAATAAAGTAGACACAATAAAGTATTTTCACAAAACAAATATAAAAATCACATATAAAGAAATGTCGAACGCATATGCCAAAGAAATAATAAAACAATATCTTTGTAGTAAAAATAACGTAATTTACTTTCATAGCGAACAGGATTTCCCTATTTTTCAACAATCATATATCGAAATAATACATCCCAATAATATCACCAAAACTATGAAAAGTAATATTATATTGTCATATTTATTAACGTATGCAGAATTTAAAGAGATAATTTTAAAAAATCATAAAGAACTACACCCAGGAATAGAGAAAACAATTAATTGGTTCAAAGAAAAATTCTATTTCCCTGACTATCAAAAACTAATACAGAACATAATAAATGAATGTTTAATTTGTAACTTAGCTAAAACGGAAAATAGAAATAATAAATTAACATTTGAAATCACTCCAGAAGTATATAACATTAGAGAGAAATACATAATGGACTTTTGTATAATCGATAATCTACGATTCCTTTCATGCATAGACCTATATTCCAAATTTGCAACATTAATCGAAGTAAAATCTAGAGATTGGTTAGAAGCAAAAAGAGCTATAATGAGAATATTTAACGAGTTAGGCAAACCAATAGAAATTAAAGCAGATAAAGATTCAGCATTCATATGCGCAGCATTACAGAACTGGTTAAAAGAAGAAAACGTTAAAATTGATATAACAACGAGTAAAAATGGAATTGCAGACGTAGAAAGATTCCATAGAACAGTAAATGAAAAACTTAGAATCATTAACAGCGAAAATAACATTGAAGATAAATTAACTAAATTCGAAAAAATACTTTACACATACAATCATAAAATTAAACATAAAACAACTAATAGAACACCAGCAGATATTTTCATATACGCAGGAACACCTGAATATAATACCCAGTTAAATAAAATCAGCCAGATAACAGATCTTAATAAAAACAGACATGAGTACGAAGTAAATACTAAATATAGACAAGCACCGTTAGTTAAAACAAAAACAACAAATCCCTTTAAAAAGACAGGTATAAAAAACCAACTTGATGATAAACACTATGAAGAAATAAACAGAGGACGTAAAGTCATTCACTATAAATCCAAATTCTAAAAGAAAAAGAAAATTAACAAGAGTAAATACGATAACTAATTACGGATCAACTAATAAAGATGACTCTCATGTTCATCATTATAACGTTTACTATCAAACACAACTACTTGAAACATGTAAATTCGGAAAAATTATTGAACACTAAAACCTCTACTTGGCTTAAAACAGATACAAATGAAATTTTAATAATATCCAATATCCCAAGAGAAGTTATCAAAACCCCAATCTTTGAGATACTTCCGTACCCAGACTCAGAAAAGAACATCTTAACCGAGAACTCACATAGTAAATACTACTTTGAAAACGAAAATTTATACAATAAAAACACCAAACAATTAGAAACAAATGAATGTATAATAGGCATTTTAAATCAGGTAACCACCTCATGTAAATACACAAAAACCTTTAAAAATTATCAAATCACCTACATAGAACCCAATATTATTGTAACTTGGAATTTGCCAAAGGCCAAATTAAATCAAGATTGCGTAAACAACGAATTAACAATAGAAGGAAATAATATAATAAAAATTTACGATTGTTCATTACAGTTAAATGAAATATCTATTAAAAATTCATACTTTGACTATTCACAAAGCATCTATGTAATAAACAATATTACAAAAGTAGAACCCATATCTTACTTACAAACTAAAGAAATTATTAACCAACATACAAAATACAACAGTGTATTCCAAACTATTACTATAATTACTTTTGTCATTACTATTATAAGCATATTATTGTACTTAATTTATAAGCTTAAAATTTGTAACGAGTTACATAGGGCAGACAGAACGGAATAGAGCGTTGTATACTCTTGTGCAGGGCACGCGCTGGATCCGGCTCAGGATAGTCGGGAAGAGGGGGGGGTAGAGGAGGGAACTGCAACTCCAGGTGCTGCCACACATTATTCATTAAAATAAACTCGCGTGCCTAATTTCGATGGTCACTGGTCAATTTAGATAGCACGAAGGGAAGAAAGGAAGAAAGAAAGAGACAAACGCACAAACAAACATACATAGCTGCCAAGCTGGGTATCGGTCTAGATATTTTAGGCGACCGATATTGCCCTCCCTACCATGATCGCTAGTTACCATATATACATTTTGGCGATCCCATTCCAGCTTGAGAAACTAATACACCTTTACCCAGTTGCGTCGCATGGCCCTGAAAGGATTAGACTCAGCAAATGTTCATTTTAGCTTTAAAGTTTAATACAAAAAGAATTATAATATCGATACATTAGAATGATGGTAAAGAGAGGTAAAGATATTAGAGCTTTTTAAAAAGCTTTTAAGTAAGCTCTCAGCTGCTAGAAAGAATAAGCCAGCACAGAAATGATAAACGTAGGATACTATAATAAGAGAAAAGAATGATAGGAAAGAAGAAATGATTAGTGCATTATTCTTTACAAAAGTAGCGTAGCAAAACAAACGCTGATAAACTAAATAGGAAGCACATCAAACTTAAATTTAATATTGTGCACTTACGGCAATATCCCGCGATGAAAGCGCTTCCATTTCGGTATGGCTGTAAGCTGCTATAAAAATTATGCTTTATGCAAAAATGAATAAAATAAAAATAATGCAAAAATTAAAAAAAATATATATAGGTAAATAGAAAAAGAAGATGCTAAGTAAGGGAAAATATTCATATGGAGTAGATAGGATTAGATATACAAAATTTTATAATATATAAATTATAAACTATTTTAATTATACATTTTCATGATTAGGTTAGATTTTCTTTTTTTTTTTTTTTGTTTTTTTTTTTTTTTTTCTAACATATGACAAAACTTTTAGTTCGAATATGCAGGGTATCGTTCTAAACGATTCATCCAACGATTCCAATTGGAAACACAAGTTCTCTTCAGAGACTGCGGAGAGTGGTGGCGTGGCCAAAAAAAGTATTTGCGTCTAGCAAAGGATGCTCAGCTTTTGGTGGATGGGAGATTTGCCAATTTTGCAGCGCAAGTTCTGCGGCCTTATGTGCTTGCCGATTTAGGCGTAGCGTATTTGTCGCCAGCACAAAAAAAAGTTAAGATAAGGCTTGGTGCCAAACCTGCAAAGAGGTTTGTGCGAAATTACTTCATTTATTCAATAGAGGTTTTTTCTTATTTCTTTTCGTTACCAATCGAAATTAATGTTTTATGACTCACCAATGATCGATTTGGCACTTGCACTAATAAATTTTTAAATAAAAGAAATGAAATTCTTTTTTTTTCCATTTTTTTTTTTTTTTTTTTTGTAAAATTTTCACAAATTAATTTGCACAGTATACTTGGCACAGTAAAAATTTCGGTCTTGCCGTTTTGCGAGTCAAATTAGAAAAGAAAAGTATGGCCGATGCTGGAGCGGCAAGCCAGCGCTTGGGAACAGATATAACTTCCGAGCGAAAGTGACAATTACTCCTGTTATCTTATGGTCTCCTTTTGTTTGCCCTGGATAACAGCTGTCTTAAACGGCACACTGCTCTGCTGAGTGCATGCTTTTAGGCTATTCAAATTATTACAATTTGTAAGCATATATTTATAAAAATGCTTGACTTTAGTTAGTCCAGCGCCACTACAAATTGTACCACAAAAACTAATTATTAATTATTAAAAGTATCGGCCTGAGGACAGGCTATTTTCTTAAGGATGGGGGAGTAATATATCGACCTCCTCACATAACGTCATACTTAGCGACAATCCCTCGCACCTTTTCCCATAAACTCATATTTCATATAAACGGGTTCATTCACCTTATATCCGCAAATAGCATAACACTTACATAAACATCCACGTGTAACCGACAGATACAAGCCCTTAAAAATTGACTTACACTTATAGTTCCCAATAGTTTTGCCGTTTATTACTTACCAGCATTAAGTTTTATGTCAATATGTATAAGAACTTTTTTTGTGTTTTCGTTTTATTATTATTATTTATTTATTTATTTTATTTTATTTTTTTGTTATAGAAATACACAAAATATAATTCAATATAAAACATACTTCAGAAATATTTTCTCAGAAGTTTTTTTTTTCATTATATTTACACATGTTTGCATTATGCATTTACAGCAAACATATATTTTTGTAACATCTATGATCGTATAAAAAGATTTAATTGCTCGATTTTTCATTTGCTAGCTCTTTAATTTCTGCATCACCTAGGCTACGCTTATATTGAGCTTCGGTCACCATAACACCATCCATATCTACAAAACGTGTATGCATTCCAGCAGCAATAAACCGTTTGGTTGCCGCTAAATCCAAACGATATGCTGATAAAGAAGAGGGTATTTGCTTTTCCCGAGCTATCAATTCCTTCGCTCGACCCAAATCGTGTAAAATATAATTCTACAAATTAAAAAAAAAAAAAAGTGATTAAAAATAAATATTTAAATGATTATATGTATAAATTTTTATACTCTGTTCCCAACAGGGAAAAGAGTATATTGGGTTTGTGCAATGTCCGTCCGTCTGTCCGTTCGTCCGTCTGTCAGTATGAACACAATATTTTTTGGCGCTATTAGAGCTAGAGTCTTGAAATTTTAAACATATACTCATATATGCTCCCGAAATATATAGTGATTTTTCAAATTGTGCTATATTTGGAACACTATTATCACTAGAGACTTGAAATTTTGCATGTATACTCGGGTTGACAGCCCAAGATCAATAAGCTATGGTAGATATATCTACGACCACAGGGGGCGTGGCAAACCAAAAGTTTATATCTCCTACAGTTTTAGAGCTAGAAGCTTGAAAATTGGATGGTTGAGTTACTAATGTTCTCCTCTATCGATGCCCCAAAAATAAATTTTCAGCCTCTTTGGAGGCGTGGCATATCGAAAAATACCCTGTAATTTTTGCATTTTTGGAATGTAAGCAACCAAATTTTGCAGGCATGTTAGCCTCGGCTCTTTCTAAGAACTGGCAAAAAATTATGCGTCTACGCCCACTGTGGGCGTGGCAAATCGGCAAAGAAGTTTGTTGTCGCCAACTGCATAATTCGTTCATATAATAGCTTTGTAGCGATTGCTAAGATGGCAGAAAGCATTTTAACATAAATATAATAATATTAATGAATTTAAAAAATAAAAATTGTAAGTTTTCGATTAATAAATAAAAAGTTTCCAGAGGGATTTGAACCCAGGTCTTTTGAAAATAACATGTAACCGTTAGCTAAACCGAAATAAATTCACAGCTGATCAGCTGGTCTTGTATTATGTATACACACTTGGATGTTTATACACAAATACAAACATCTGTGTACACATACATACATATATGCATGCATAGAAAAACTGCTTGCCACGCAGCGTGGCAAATCGGAAAAGCAGTTTTAGTTTTTGCCTAAATGCACAATTCATATACGTATGTTTATAAATTATTATCAATTGGCAGCAAGCATTTTATCATAAATATACAAATATACAAAAAATTAAAAAATATTTTTTGAAAAAAAAGTTTTCTGCGGGATTCGAACCCACGCACTTAAGTATAGCTTGCATATCGCTTACCACCAGCGCCACTGCCCCGACCTGAGCCGTGTTAACTAAAACTAAATAAGGCATTGCTAGAGCGCCTTCTGACAAAACTAAAATAACGATCGAAAAATTCACAATTCAGTCACAATTCGTAAAATATTCTGGCATGCAAACTTTTGTATGCATACATAGAAAATTGTGTGTATACTAGTATAGTGTGTACATGTGTAAATCTGTAAGTATGTTGCTTGCCATGTACGCTTGCTAATTGCTGAAATATTTCGTTAATTAAATGTTTATTAAGTAAATAAAATAGGTGGCTATGGGAACAGAGTATTTCGCACACAAGCACATAAATGCTTACACATATAGCGAGGTAGTGTAAATACGTGTGTGTATGCTCATCGGGAAATAAAATTCTATCAACATCAAAACTTTCATACTCTTTCTACAAATAATCATAATAACGCTCACATTTTGCATGAGCATGGCAAATCCGTTTAAGAATTCGGTATACTTCTCTCTCAGAAGGGAACCAATGGGATCGCGTCGCGAAGAAATTTCAATTTTTGTGAGCTGCTTGCTGTTTGTGCCAGCATACATATCTTTTTGTGAGAAGAGAGCAGAGAGTAAGAAGCATAGGGTAGAAAGAGAAAGGGAGCAAGGGAAAGAGCAGCACATGTCAGGTTTTTTTGGAATGTCGACCGTCACCATCGATCGCACGAAGCGGAATGATTTTGCCATCAGCAATTTTCGTCCCCCGAACCTAAAATCAAGAACCCGAGCAAATACGAAGTTGAGTGGTAGCCAATGTCAAAAAATAAGTGTGCACATTCGTTTGTTCCAGTTGTCCAGTCTATGTGTTGTATGGTTAGTCGTAATACTCTGTTCCCGTAGGTACATTTTACTTATTTAATAAACGAAATATTTGGGCAATTAGCAAACGTACATAGCAAGCAACAAACTTTTTTCGTATACATACATACAGATTTACATATGTACACTTTATACATATGTAAACACTATAAGCATGAATTATACAGTTGACCACAAAAAATTTTCTTTGCCGATTTGCAATACCCCCAATGGGCGTAGACCCATCATTTTTGGACAGTTCTTAGAAAGAGCCAGGGCTAACATAACTGTAAAATTTGGTTGCTTACACTCCAAATATGCAAAAATTACAGGGTATTTGCGGTATGCCACGCCCCTAAAGGGACAGAAAAATTATTTTTACGTCATCGATGGAGGAGGACATTAGTAACTGAACCATCCCATTTTCAAGCTTCTAGCTCTAAGACTGTAGGAAATATAAACTTTTACGTTTAACCACGGCCCCTGTGGGCTTATTGATCTTGGATTGTCAACCCGAGTATACATGCCAAATTTCAAGTCTCTAGTGTCAAAAGTGTTCAAAATATTGCACAATTTGAAAATGACTATATATTCAGGTCCATTTTGCCACGCCCCCAATGTGTGTAGCCATTTTCATCGATCTTCTTAGAATCAGAACATTAACTCATATGCCAAATTTCAGGGTTCTAGCTTTAAAGGTGTAGAAGATACGTTTTTCCCGATTTGCCACGCACCAAATAGGCGTAGATATTTCCGCCATAGCTTTTTGAACTTGGATTGTCTCCGCGAGTATACATTTCAAATTGCGACTCTCTAGCTCATCAACTAGTATGATTACTGGCATACGGGCGCAAGAATTTTCCGATTTGCCACGCCCCTAGTGGGTGGATTTTTACATTTTATAATTCGGGAGAATATATGAGTATATGATCCAAATTTCAAGTCTCTAGCTCTAATAGCGCCGAAAGATATTGCGTTCATACAGACAGACGGACGAACAGCAAGACGGACATTGCACAAAACCCATAGACTCTTTTTGGGAACAGTCTAAAGATCCAGAATACATTAGAGCTTTTGAAGAACTAAAACAACCTATTTCCAATTTCCAAAAAACTCCAGACTTTAAAAATAAATAAAGTTTCTAGTGGAATTTGAGCCCAGGTCATTTTAAAATAACATGTAATTATTAGCTAATCCTAAATAAGTTCACTGCTACAAACTCACAATTCAATCGAAATTCTTAGAATACTATAGCATGCAGCTTTTGTATGTACGCATAGAAAATCGCTTAATTTGCGGCACGGAGTGTGTATACTCGTATACTGTGTATGTATGTATACGAAAAACGTTTGTTGCTTGCTATGTATGTAGTATGTACGTTTGCTTATTGACGAAATATTTCGTTTATTAAGTGTTTATTAAATTAAACAAGTAAGTCGAGACGGCTCGACTACGAGATACCCAGAACCCTGCAAAAAAAGGGATACTCTTCTTCTTTACGCACTTAGAGGCGCGCGCTCTGCTAACTGCGCAGTTGGTGCCGTGGATTGGGGGTGGGTTGGGCTGAACTTTGTACTTATAACTCCATTTCTAGATGGACGATCTTCATGATTTAGAGTATATAAATCTATCTATGTGCCAAATTGCAAGTCTCTAGTATTTGAAATGCATTTTTTCACATTTGGGGGTGGTGGGGCGAAGTGGGGACCGGAATCCAAAATTTGACAAAAACCGAAATTGTATTAAATGAGTATCTATATATATGCAGAAGTCTTGGAGACTTTAACTCTAAAGCTAGGTACACACGATGCAAAAAATTTGCAGCAAGTAAACAATAATTTGCAGCAAAAGTTTGCACAACTGTTCACACCAATGCAAATATTGCATGCAAATTACTTGCTGCAATAAATTTTTGTTTTGCACGCAAACTTTTGCATGGCTATTTCGTGCAATATATTGCGTGAATGTCTACACGTGTTTTCATTTTTTGTTTGCATTGCTTGCAAGTGACACTCATTTGCAAGTTCTGTTGTTTGGAAAAAGTCAAGGAATAACGACGTATTAATATTATGTCGGCACAAAAATCGAGAGTTGCTGCTGTTGCTATATTAGTAATTAGTGCCCTATGTACTTGTAGCGGATGATGCATTCGGATTGAAAAGATGCATAATGAAACCATATCCATTTAGAAATCAACCAGCTCCAAATCGTGTTTTTAACTACAAACAGATTTCGGGTTTTAAGAAAGCCATTGGAACTAGGGCCAGAAAAGACAATAGATGCTGTCTCTGCAATTTGCGCATTACATAACTGGCTGATGGCCAAGAAAGAGTCCAAACAAAAATATGCTCCGAATGGAACATTCGACAATGAAGTTAACGGGGAAGTGGTACTAGGTACTTGGCGTAACGATCTGACCTTAGAAGAAAACTGCATACCAGTTCAAAGAAGTACGGAAAACTACTAAATTTAAACATTTTTTTGTGCCTGAAATAATCAATTACTCAGATATTTTCAAACAATTTTATTATTTACCAAATTTTCAATTTTATAATTATTTCCGTCGTCACTTTTAATGAATTTAGGCGCTTTGTTTGCAATATTGCGTCTGGAAGCAAACAGCACATGCAACCATGCAACCATACAAAATTCTGTATTCAGACGACAAGCAAAAAAACTTGCCGCAAACAATTATTGCAAAGTTTTTGTTTGCAGCAAAATGTTTGCACTCGTGTTCAAACGTGCAAATTTGATGGCAGCAATCAACTTGCTGCAAATTGTTTGCATCGTGTGTACCTAGCTTAAAGATGACTTTGCTAGAATTTTATAACTGGTTCCCGATAAATTCGTTTATCGATAACTTTGCAAATATACAAGTTATCGAATTTCTGACAAGCTCGTACTGCGCGTGCAATATACGGACCTAACACAAAAAGAATGAACTCTCTAGCTTGTGTATCTTCGGAAATCGACGCGTTCATACATACGGACGGACATGGCTATATCAACTTTTCTCGTCACCCTGATCAAGAATATATATACTTTATGGGGTCTGCCACGCCTCCTTCTGCCTGTTACATACATTTAACAAAACCATTATACCCTGATTTCCCATTTTTAATGGGCTCAGAGTATAAAAATAAAATGTACGAGTATGCAAAATCAAGTATTATAAAATCATGAATATTGCATTCGATTCGACACTATAAGCCAAGATTTATAAATTTAAATAGTGATTGAAGATACCTTCTTTATGTCAGATCCCTGTAGTTTAAGGTACATCCAAAATAATGTGCTATTTACATAACTGAAAAATATGTCAAGTTTGATTTGTTCCTCGGTAGTTAACGTTGGACAATTATGCGCTTTTATAGCGAAGGTCAAATCGTTTTCCATAACATCTAGACTGGTGGAAAAGTCTTCTATTATTGCAAGTAACTGGTTGTCATTTGGCTGCCCACTAAACATACTATATTTATTTTTACGGCTTAGATTATTTGTCAAATCCATAGGATGATAGACGTTGAAACTTTTTCTTACAACAAACCTTAATCTAGAGCTGGGAAATAGAGGTGGGCATAGGCTGGGTTTTTCTCGGGTACCCGTGGGTATACTCGCGGGTGCGAGTATCCGTGGGTATGGTCTGGAAAATTGAGTTTCGGGTTGGGTGCGGGCGGTTGCGGTTTACGCCACTCAACCCGCTGTACCCGAAACAATTTCGAAATATGAGAACGCAATTGTGAAATATTTTTATATTTTCGATTTGGATTGCAAATATTTTCTTTTCTTAACTTTGTGTACACTATCGATTACGTTTGTCATCGATTATCTCAATTATAATTATCATCTCTAGCTATTACAATTGTGATCCCAGCAAGCATTTGGAAGACTGTTTTAACAGAAATCGTCTTGAGGAGTCTTTTTTGAGTCCCCTTGATGATTAACATATGATTAATCTCATGCGCGATCGAAAGTAGACTCGTAAATGACTTTTCCATATGCTCAAAATATGATTGGTTGAGAATACAAAAACAAAATGTAAAGCGATCGCCAATTGAGCATGCAGATGATTAGAATATGATCATTGCACCGTTGCTATGCAAACATATTCTGCTCTCTGGAATGCTCTCTATTGTTCTCTTATGAAATCTAACGGATCTTAACTAAACGCTACTTTTAATGAGCACATGTCGAAACGTGCAAATTTTGTCATTTTTAAAGGTGCAATCGCGAAGTGCAAGCTGTCGTGAAGTGCGAGCTGTGCCGTGTATAAAAAATATTAAAATATTAAAAACTAAACCGATTGCAGAAAGATGCTACATTGTGACGGTTATAAAAAGTATGCATTCTTTTATACTTGTGTAATATAACATTTCTCGTTTTATTCCTCTTAGATATTACTCATGCAAATGACAGTCTGGCAAAACGGATATGAATATTTTATGAATTTACTTTTTTGATTTTTTTGTTTATTTTGTAATGTAAAAATTAGTTTAAGATTTTATATGCAAATAAAAAACTAAAATTTAATGAATTTAAAAATAAAATTATTTTTTCATTGCCCATTATTGGAAATAAGACTCGAGGAACAGTCTTATATGATTAAATTATGACTCGAAAAAGAGTCATAACTGATTGACAGATGACTCGAGGAAGACTCTTTTATGATTAAATGATGACTCCAAAAAGCGTCATAAATGATTAAAAAGACGAGTCATAAACGACTCATCAGGAAGAGTCGCGGCTAGGGTACCATTTTCTCCCGACGGGGGAGTCATTTATGATCAGAAAATGAGCGCATATATGACTATTTTCGATTTTTCGGGTTGCAAAATTTTTGTAGCTTTCGGGTGCGGGTAAAATTTTGCCCTTCGGCCCATGGGCTGGGTCGGGTTGGGTGCAAAATTTCGGTCCGTGCCCACCTCTACTGGTAAACCATCGATGTGACCACTAACCAATCCCATCAACTTCGTATTTGCTCGGGTATTTACTTTTAGGGTCGGGGGCGAAAAATTGCAGATGGCAAAATGATTCCGCTTCGAGCGCTCGACGGTGACGGTCGATATTAGAGCTAACATGAATGGCTCACTGAACTGAGTCACTGAGCTAGTTCCTTCAATATGGCTCACTTGCTCACTATGGCTCACCTGCTCACTTTGGCTGACTTGATCACATTGGCTCACTTGCTCACTTTGCCTCACTTGCTCACTTTGGCTCACTTGCTCACTCTGGCTCACTTTGGCCACTAACCATACAATACATAAACTGGACAACTGGAACAAGTTAATGTGCATACTTATTTTTTTTTTGACTTTAGAACCCCATCAACTTCGTATTTGCTCGGGTTTTTACTTTTAGGGTCGGGGGCGAAAAATTGCAGATGGCGAAATGATTCCGCTTCGAGCGCTCGACGGTGACGGTCGATATTCCAAAAAGGCCTGACATATGCCACTCTTTCCCTTGCTCTTTTTCTCTTTCTGCCCTATGCTTCTTACTCTCTGCTCTCTTCTCACAAAAATATATGTATGCTGACACAAACAGGAAGCGGCTCACAAAAATTGAAATTTCCCACTGGTTCCCTTCTGAGCGAAGAGTATATCGAATTCTTAAACTGCTTTGCCATGCTCATGCAAAATGTTAGCGTTTTTATGATTATTTGTGGAAAGGGTATGAAAGTGTTTATGTGCATAACGAATATTATTCGCCGATGACCATACACACACACATTTACACTTCCTCGCTATATGTGTAAGCATTTATGTGCTTGTGTACAATATTCTTGCTGCATGTAGCAATTCTAATTTCCCAGTGATTGCTGTATTGTAGCTGATGTGAGTCTACACACACATACATATGTGTAAGTTCGTGATGTGAAAATCACAATCGCCGAGTATCACTTGTATAGGCATTTGAATGAATGCTCTGCCTGGGGAATTTGCATGTTGCTTTGATCATCGTAAATTCATGCTTAATCAGTTTTAATTTTAATAAGAAACAACTAAGAAGGCTCTAGTCGAGACGGCTCGACTACGAGATACCCTGAACTCTGCAAAAAAATGATACTCTTCTTCTTTACGCACTTATGAGCGCGCACTCTGATAACCGCGCAGTTGCTGCCGTGGCTTGGGGGTGGGTCGGGCTGAACTTTGGACGCTTATAACTCCATTTCTAGATGGACGATCTTCATGAAATTTTCATAGTAGATTAGGAGTATCTTAAGTCTCTAGTATTTGAGATGCGTTTTTTTCAAATTTGTGGCGGAGGGGGCGTGGCATCAAAAATCTGAAGACTACAAAATCTGCGTATCCATAATATCTATCCAAATATATAAAGTTAAAGTCTCTAGCTAAAACGGTGTAGAAGTACCGGTGCACTATGGGTAAAAAGCCCGATTTTTTGGCATAAATTGTCCCTGAACAGATAGATGCTTGAAATTTTGTATACATATTAGTATGAGTATTTTATAATTTCGGATTTTTTTTCTTCCAAAATTGAACCACGTCCACACCCCCTCCACCTTCATTGATTTACTTTTTTTTTTACGTTTTTTAGGCATAACTTATACACCGTTTTAGTTAAAAACTTCAAATTTATATATTTAGATAGATATTATGGTAACACAGATTTTGTAATTTTCAGTTTTTGGATGCCACGCTCCCTTCGCCACCAATTTGAAAAAAAACGCATTTCAAATACTAGGGACTTGCAATTTGGCACATAGATAGATTTAGATACTCTTAATCTATTCTGAAAATTTCATGAAGATCGTCCTTCTAGAAATGGAGTCATCAGCGTCAAAAGTATAGCCCAACCCATCCTCAAGCCACGGCAGCAACAGCCCGGTTAACAGAGCGCGTGGTCATACGTTCGTAAAGAAGAAGAGTATTTTTTTGCTCAATTAATTTAAGTTTATCTTCCGATTTGTTGTCTTCGCTTACTTTGTTTGACCATATAATCATTTATTGTACTATATTGTCGCTTTTTGCTGTTCCACACTTCCAGCAGAATGGAATTGCTGAACTCATTTGTAGCTGCAACATGTCGATTATTTCATGAAGGGGCAAAAATGGGCAAGATGTCTTTTTCATATTGGATTTAGCAAACATTAGTAAAAAGCCAGAATTCCCGCTTACCGCTGTTTTGGAATTTTTCCCGCAATTGGATTTTCAAAAAAGCCAGATTTGATCGCACACATGCACATAAATGCCTACACATATAGAGAGGAAGTTTTTTTTTCTTTTTGTATTCGTTTATTAACAAAAAATTTTATATAATATTAGATTATTTAGATGAGGCGACTAAAGATAGCGCAAGATGCTTCCGGGACGGCCGTAAAGCATTGCTTCGCTAGCGCTTTGCACTATCTTAGGATGGGATACCCCGACTTCTTATCCGCTCAACTCGGCGGAGCTCCGTCATAATTGTGGCCGCGAAGGTGCTTGTAAGTTTCCAAGCTGCCTCCGATTCCAGCATGTCGTTAACTATATTGTCCACTCTAATGGAGCGGCCCACAGCCTCTTCCAGACAACGCCTCTCTCCTTTCCTATGGTGACGACTGCTACATCATCAGCAAAGCCAATGGTGTGCGCGCCTGCTGGTAGTTCCAAGCGCAGTACGCCGTCGTACATCATATTCCATAGGAGAGGCCCCAGCACTGAACCTTGGGGGACTCCAGCTGACACTATATGAGTTTGGGGGGGACCCTCACTCGTATTGTATATTAGTGTTCTTCCTCTGAAGTAGCTCCTCACTATTTCTTTTAGATATTTAGGTATATTATATTGTGACATCGCATCCAGTATCATATCCCAACTAGCTGTGTTGAAGGCATTCTTCACATCAAGAGTCGCAATGATGCAGTAGTGCTTCGTCTCGTGCTTCCATCTGGTGCCTTGGATGGCGGAAGCTGCCAGGCCGACAACTTTATCAAGCGCATCTGCTGTTGAACGGGCCTTCCGGAAACCAAATTGGTTAGGTGAAAGGCCTCCGGCGCTATCAATGGCGCTCTCCAGCCTAGATCAAATCAGTTTCTCAAACAACTTTCCCATGGTGTCTAAGAGACAGATTGGTCTGTATGAAGATGGCTCATCCGGTGGTTTGCCAGCCTTAGGCAGCAATACCAAGTTCTGGATTTTCCAGATTGCGGGGAACATCTCATGAATTATACATTCGTTGCATAATTCCGCGAACGCGATTGGATGCAAGGCGAGGGCTAGTAGCGAGGAAGTGTAAATGCGTGTGTGTTTGCAAGCTCACATCGCTACCCAACCGAACGAACATCAACTGCTGGGGTTCTAATAGTGCTCTACAGGCGGCAGCAAGAATATTGCACACAAGCACATAAATGCTTACACATATAGCGAGGAAGTGTAAATGTGTGTGTGTATGGTCATCGGCGAATAATATTCGTTATGCACATAAACACTTTCATAACCTTTCCACAAATAATCATAAAAACGCTAACATTTTGCATGAGCATGGCAAAGCCGTTTAAGAATTCGGTATACTCTTCGTTCAGAAGGGAACCAATGGTATCGCGTCGAGAAGAAATTTCAATTTTTTTGAGCTGCTTCCTGTTTGTGTCAGCATACATATATTTTTGTGAGAAGAGAGCAGAGAGTAAGAAGCATAGGGCAGAGAGAGAAAAAGAGCAAGGGAAAGAGCGGCATATGTCAGGCCTTTTTGGAATATCGACCGTCACCGTCGAGCGCTCGAATCGGAATGATTTTGCCAACAGCAATTTTTCTCCCCCGACCCTAGAAGTAAAAACCCGAGCAAATACGAAGTTGATGGGGTTCTAAAGTCAAAAAATAAGTGTGCATATTAACTTGTTCCAGTTGTCCAGTCTATGTGTTGTTTGGTTAGTGCTATAATCAATAAAACACATTTTCTCAAAAAAAAAAAAAAAAAAAAAATGTGTTGATTTTTGCACACGCAATAATGAATTGAAAAAAATAAAATTGTGTACCGATAGATGTTTTCAAACAAAGCAGCGATGATATCGATATTTTTATAGCTCTAGTTTCGATTTTGGTCAGACAGGGTTGTTGCAAAAATTGTTCTATTTAATTGTATTCTAATCTTTCATTTTGAGTACATTTTCATTTAATTTATCTTTACTTCTTTTATTAAGTTTACACCGTTTATGGTAATAATAATAAAAATAATAGAACAACAGTATATCATTAATCTATCTTACACATATGTATGTACATCTGTATCAATATGGCAGACAATCTTCCCGATGCCCATGATCAAAAACAGAAGTACCGGTATGATTCCTGAATTTAAAACTGAGTTGAAGACACTTAAAAATCTGGTATGCATCTAAAGGGTTTGGTGTCACACAGTACTCAATGTTAATTCATTTGATTAAAACGAACAACAGGAAATCGTGGCGGCGACGTTACACGCGAAAATTAAGCAGACTAAAATAAAACTGCACACGTGTTTTGAAGAATTCGATGAACTCATTAAGCTGCAAATTGAAAACACGAAACTTACACATCGGCTCGCCATTATTAAGAAAGTCAGTCAGTACATATTTATAATATACCATTTAATAAAATATTTTCTGTTTCTAGTCAATAACTGATGAACGAGTTACAAATGATAAAATGCATGAAGATAATCTTTCTATTACGACACATTTGGAAAAAGTTTTTACAAAAGCAATTGTCAATGCATATCCTCGGTTCTATAACGTTCCAGCTATTATTGCCTCTGTGAATGTTTCGTCAAAATTCGGAGACTACCAGTGCAATAACGCTATGGGACTAGCCAAGAAATTTAAGGAAGATGGAATTATGAAAACGTCACGTGATATTGCACTGGATATTAAAAAGTGTGTTCCAGTGTCTCCAATAATAGAAAAAATAGAAGTTTCACATGCCGGTTTCATCAACATTTTTATCAGCAAGTAGGTTAAAAGAGATTTTATTCAAAAGTTTTTTTCTCATATGTATGTATATATAATTATATTATTACTTTTAGGGATTTTGCTGTTCGCTTTTTGACTAATATTTTGCGGGATGGCGTTAAGCCGCCAATCGTGCCAAAAGAGCGCGTCTTAGTTGATTTCTCTTCCCCAAACATAGCAAAACAGATGCATGTTGGCCACTTACGTTCCACTATAATTGGCGAGTCAATATGTAGGCTTCTTGAATTTTTACAGCATGATGTTATTCGCATTAACCATCTCGGGGATTGGGGAACTCAGTTTGGCATGCTAATAGCTCATCTAGAAGATCGTTATCCAAATTTTCTAAACGAAAGCCCACCAATTGGAGATCTTCAAGAATTTTACAAAGAATCTAAGAAACGGTAAGTAATAATTTAAAAAATCAAGTAAACAAAAATTCAACTAAATCCAACATTTCATTAAATTTAAACATGTATAACAGAAAAATCAATTCCAAATATGATAATACTTATCTTTTATAAAAGTCGATATTAGAAAATATTACTTTTATTTCGTTAAGTATTTTGTTTTAGCCAAATAACAAAACTAATTATTTTTATGTGTACATACATACAGTCTGTCAAGAATGAGTTGGCACACTGGGAAAAAATTTGATTTTTTGACTTTAGATGCAAATATCTAAGTCAATAATGCAAAAAAACAATTTTTTTAAAATGGGAATATGTTTAATATTATTTCTTTAATTTATATATAAAGAAAAAGAAGCAAAATAGTCAATATGTAACAAATAAATCAACAAAAACAAATATCATTCAATAATAACACTGTCAATAATGTGTTGGCACACTTTGTTTTGCACATCTGCGTTGGTCTTTTTCTTAGAAGTAACGGTATTTTATCGCTGTCTCTGCATATTCTCGGCATCTATGCACATATTCTTTCACATTTTTTGTCAATTGGTTGACAATTTTCGCTAGTTACGAGTATAATAATATTTAATATTTTTTAAATGTGGCTGGAAAGCGATTAAGCTTTGAGAGGGTGCAGCTCATCCATTACAACCACGAGATGGGCAAATCCGTTCCAGAATTGATGGGCATGTTTTCTGTGCCCAGCAGAACGGTTTATAATGTGATAAACCGGGCCGAAAAGGAAAACAGGCTGCTTTCAAAGACGGGAAGAGGGCCGAAAAGAAAGCTAACTAACCGAGTAGTGACGCTAATTCTAAGAAAAGTGAACGCTAATCCGCATATTTGTTTCAGAAGTCTTGCCAAAGAGGTGAAGGAAGAATGTGGCATCGATGTCTCACATGAGAAGGTGCGCAAAGTCCTCCTACGGCATGAGTATACTTCGAGTGTAGCACGGAAAAAACCTTTCCTATTAGAAGCAAACATAAAAAGCGTTTTATTTTAGCTGTCAACATGGTTAGTCACCCCGCAGAATATTATGATGATGACATATTATGTTACAATACAAAAATAATGCAATTTTATAATTATGGTCCTCCTAAGGTATGACGCAAGCCATTGAATGCGCTTGAAAAGAAAAATATAATTCTACACTCTGTATGCTCATGCTACACTCGAAGTATACTCATGCCGTAGGAGGACTTTGCGCACCTTCTCATGTGAGACATCGATGCCACATTCTTCCTTCACCTCTTTGGCAAGACTTCTGAAACAAATATGCGGATTAGCGTTCACTTTTCTTAGAATTAGCGTCACTACTCGGTTAGTTAGCTTTCTTTTCGGCCCTCTTCCCGTCTTTGAAAGCAGCCTGTTTTCCTTTTCGGCCCGGTTTATCACATTATAAACCGTTCTGCTGGGCACAGAAAACATGCCCATCAATTCTGGAACGGATTTGCCCATCTCGTGGTTGTAATGGATGAGCTGCACCCTCTCAAAGCTTAATCGCTTTCCAGCCACATTTAAAAAATATTAAATATTATTATACTCGTAACTAGCGAAAATTGTCAACCAATTGACAAAAAATGTGAAAGAATATGTGCATAGATGCCGAGAATATGCAGAGACAGCGATAAAATACCGTTACTTCTAAGAAAAAGACCAACGCAGATGTGCAAAACAAAGTGTGCCAACACATTATTGACAGTGTTATTATTGAATGATATTTGTTTTTGTTGATTTATTTGTTACATATTGACTATTTTGCTTCTTTTTCTTTATATATAAATTAAAGAAATAATATTAAACATATTCCCATTTTAAAAAAATTGTTTTTTTGCATTATTGACTTAGATATTTGCATCTAAAGTCAAAAAATCAAATTTTTTCCCAGTGTGCCAACTCATTCTTGACAGACTGTATGTAGATGCTTTAGATGCTTCCATATTTATATTGAAAAATCTTTAATGTATCGTTCTCGTCTTAGTTTTGATTCGGATGACAATTTCAAAAAGCGGGCCTACAATCGAGTTGTAACACTACAAAGCGGAACAACAGAATCAATTAAAGCTTGGAAACTTATATGTGATGTATCACGAAACGAATTTAAAAAAATTTATGATCGCTTAGACGTGACAATTCATGAACGCGGTGAATCATTTTATCAGTCACGCATGTTAACAGTAGTTGAATTTCTACGAAAAAAGGGTTTGCTGGAATTAGACGATGGTCGCGAAATCATGTGGCCAGATGATACTAAGAGTGGAATTCCATTGACTATTGTAAAATCGGATGGTGGGTTTACATATGATACATCTGATATGGCAGCCATTAGACATCGAATTGAGGAAGATCATGCCACTTGGATAATTTATGTTGTGGATTCTGGACAAAGCACCCACTTTAACGCAATCTTTAAGGCTGCGGAGCGTTGTGGCATCTTAAATCCAAAAGTCCATCGTGTTGACCACGTACAATTTGGAGTTGTTCTAGGCGTTGATGGTAAAAAGTTTAAGACACGTTCGGGTGATACTGTCAAACTATCAGACTTGTTGGATGAGGGAATGAAGTATTCTTTAAAGCAATTACAAGAGAGAGGTCGTGAAAAAGTATTGACACCTGTAGAGCTGGTTGAAGCTCAAGAAGCAGTAGCATATGGTTGTATAAAGTATACAGATTTGTGTCATAACCGTATAAGTGATTATATATTTTCTTTTGATAAAATGCTCGATGATCGTGGTAATACTGCGGTGTACTTGTTATACACGTATACCCGCATTTGCTCTATTGCTCGCAACTCTGGTAAAGATTTCAGCAACGTTGGAGATATTTTATCTAAGTTTAACATAGAACTGAGCCATGAAAAAGAGTGGAAACTTGCAAAAACACTACTTAAATTGCATGACATATTAATTAAGTGTGCTAATGGATTATTTCTACACTTTCTTTGTGAATTTTGCTATGAAGTTTCCGTTGTATTTACAGAGTTCTATGACGGCTGTTATTGCATAGAAAAAAACCACGTTGGCCAAATAATCAGCGTTAACCACAGTCGAATTTTAATCTGTGAGGCAACAGCTGCCGTGTTACGAAAATGTTTCCATATATTGGGCTTAAAACCGGTAACAAAAATGTAGTATTAAGGCATCGCTATTAAATAATACTGTACGGAAAATGATTTATGCAATAAACAAGTAAGAATGCTCCTTTGAAACTTACAAAGAATAAATATTCTTTTATGCTAAGATAACCAGAAACATATGTACATAAGCTTGCATGCATAATTGTGTGCTCTGCAAACTGCTTAGTGCATGCTGCGACTTGGGGTGCAGATGTGTTATATTATATAAATCCTCTTGTCAGTGGAATATTTTTATCAAACGCTTGGAGCGCAATAATAGCATTCAAGTGTGCTACTTGCTGGACGGTTGTACAGACAGGGCTATTACAATTAAGATCGTCACACTGATCAAGACAAAATACATCAATAAAAATAATTGTGTTCGGTCAAATTCATTAATATTTGTTCACATGCAATTTTATACCTATGTATATTCTTAGATTTGGAACCACCCTAACTAATTGTCTCTATTTACATTCTTAAACTCTTCTCACTTACACTCATTCGCCTAACTTTAAGCAAGCTGGGCTTGCTCATACGTTTCTGTAATTTAGTACATATATGTATGAAAAGAACTCGATGAATAAACGTTGCACCTACGATGCGCTGAATTTAATATTCGGCTCATTAGTTTAGTAGAATAACACCCCGATACTCTGAAACTCATGCTGGACGGGAAAACGCTCCTGATCCTACAAATTGAAAAAAAGTAAGAACTTTGCAGTTAGGCGCAACTAACTGCGAAATACTCTGTTCCCATAAGTGCATTTTATTTATTTAATAAACATTTAATTAACTAAATATTTCGGCAATTAGAAAACGTACATGGCAAGCAACAAACGTTTTTCCTATTCATACATACAGATTTTCACATGTACACACTATACGAGTATACACACAATTTTCTATGTATGCATACAAAAGTTTGCATGCCAGAATATTCTAAGAATTGTGACTGAATTGTGAATTTTTCGATCGTTACTTTAGTTATGTCAAAAGGAGCTCTAGCAATGGCTTATTTGGTTTTAGTTTACAAAGCTAATATCTGGGCAGTGGCGCTGGTGGTAAGCGCTATGTAAGCTATACTTAGGTGCGTGCGTTCGAATCCCGCAGAAAACCTTTTTTCAATTTTATTATTTTTGATATTTGTATATTTATTATAAATTGCTTGCTGCCAATTGATAAAATTTATAAACATATGCATATAAATTGCGCATTTAAGCACTAGAAACTGCTTTTCCAAGTTGCCACCAGTGATGTCAATTTTGCAATTATGCTGCACTTTCAGCTTTTTTCCCGTCAAATCTGTTTTTTTTTTTTTTTCAATCATATTGCGGGAAAAATTCCAAAACAGCGGGAAGCTGTTTTTAAATATTTTCCAGATTGCATTAACAGGAGCTGCTCCTCCCTCAGTCGACATGCTATGCTATTGACAGTATGATGCGCTGTTAATAAAATAGCTCCTACACCAGTTCTCCTACTGGTTCGCAGTCGGGGATTATTCTTCCTACATTCTTTGCATTACCACGATTGAGTAACACTGAGTCTTTTAACAGTGTTGCATTACGACATTTAACATTTAACTACGAAGACACAAGACACAGTTTTTAACTACTCAATAAAGTCAAGGAAATACAAATACAACATTCAGATTTTTTTCATACTTAGCAATTTAACATATTTTAGAGAATTTATGTACAATGAAGTATTGTTCATTGTAGTAGAATTAAAACCAAATAGTTCAGTATAAACAAAAATTCCAGGATGTGTAACTTAACAGCTAAGAATTCAAATGCTGGCTGCGAAGACTTAAATGATAAGGCAAGAATAGATTTGTATATTGCAGTCATTGCAAATATAGTACAGCTGCCAGTTGATCAAATAACCAATTTGTGCTTGAAATATTTTAGTAATAGATTTGGGAGTTCTGTGAAGTTTCAGAAAACAAAACGTTCAATCATTATTAGAAACGTTTTTTTTTTGTATAACCTTGTATTCGATATTGGCGAAACAAAATATACCATTCTGATTGACGAATCAGCGTACATACATTAAGAAGGAATGCTATCGTGACTACAAGTTGCCAAAAAAAAAAAAAGAAAAAAAAAAAAATATAAATAAATAAATAAAATAAAAAGCGCGTGCTCAGCTAACCCCACAGTTATGGCCAAGGTGGGTTGGTCTATATTTTGGACGCTTATAACTCCATTTCTAGATGCGTTTTTATTCGAATTGGGGCGAAGGGGCGTAACAATCTGCGTATCCATAATATGTTCCTAAATATACATATAATATAATTTGAAGTCTTTAGCTGAAACGGTGTAGAAGTTATGCTCATAAAAGTAACGTAAACAAATTTTCAATTTTGTATCAATAATTTGGAAATGGGGTGAGTTAACGGAAAAAATAAAAAAAACAAGTAAGAAAGCTGTTGTCGAGACTGCTCGACTACAAAATCCCCTGAGCCCTTCTTCGTACGAATAATATTCCAAGAATTATTCGATTCGTTTCTGCACGCATAGACGCTGATCTACGCTTGTAGGCATGTATGTGTGTATGCATATGTGTAAGCATTGCAAGCGTCTTGCTGTCTCGCTGCTTTGCTGCTGCGTCGCACAGTAGGGCCTCTGCCGGCGTCGCGTGGCAAAAATCAGAAAAGTGATGAAAAGCGATTTTCAAAAAGTTGATCTCATATGATTGGAAATTGTCCAAAGGGACAGTATCCAAAAGATTTTTGAAATTCGACCAATTTTAAGGGTAGTTATGCCCCTTCAAAGTTGGGTAAACTTGCAAAGTTTTGCACAACAGCGCATTTTTGTGAAAAATGCTCAACTTGTGAATCGAGTTGCAAGACAAATACAGCACCAATTGCTTACATGTTGGTTGCGATTTAAAGATTAATTAATTTCTAGTAATATAAAAGAAAAATTATGTTGTTACGATTTGTCATTTAAGAGTTAAGTTAAATTTAGTTAACCTCTTAATTTTACACTATTTTTCATCTTTGATGGACTGCATCTTCTGAGTCCCGCCGAGTCCCAGGCAGCGTCGCATGGGTTTTGATGAGAAAACTTTGATGATTAATAATTCTGTTTCTAGATGGACAATCGTATTGATAGCTTCAGATTATGATTATGATATTCATATCTATATGCTAAACCAAACTGCATGTCTCTAGTATTTGAAATGCATCTTTTTCACATTTGGGGGGGTGGGGCGAAGTGGGGACCGGAATCCAAAATCTGACAAAACCCGAAATTGTATTAAATTGGTATCCATATATATGCAGAAGACTTGGAGACTCTAACTCTAAAGATGAATTAGCTAGAATTTTAAAACTGTCTCCCGATACCTTCGTTTATCGATAACTCTGCAAATATACAAGTTATCGAATTTCTGAAACAAACTCGTACTGCGCGTGCAATATACGGACCTAACACAAAAAGAATGAACTCTCTAGCTTTTGTATCTTCGGAAATCGACGCGTTCATACATACGGACGGACGGACAGACGGACAGGGCTATATCAACTTTTCTCGTCACCCTGATCAAGAATATATATACTTTATGGGGTCTGCCACGCCTCCTTCTGCCTGTTACATACATTTTGCAAATTGTGGGCGAGAGGGGCGTGGCATAAAAAATCTGAAAACTACAAAATCTGCGTATTCATAATATCTATCTAAATATATAAAGTTGAAGTCTCTAGCTGAAACGGTGTAGAAGTTATACCCTAAAAACCTAAAAAATGAAAACGAATTTTCGATTTTTTATCGATAATTTGGAAATGGGATGAGTTATCGAAAAAACAAAATAAACTCGTATTGCGTAGCTAACATACGAGTGTTCATGTGAAATTTCAGCTCTCTAGCTTTTGTAGTTTCCGAAATCTCGACGTTCATACAGACGGACAGACGGACAGACGGACAGATGGACGGACGGACAGACGGACAGACGGACGGACAGACGGACAGGGCTAGATCAACTTATTTTTTTATGCTGATCAAGAATATATATACTTTATGGGGTCTGCGACGTCTCCTTCTGTCTGTTACATACATTTTCACAAAACCATTATACCCTGAATTCCCATTTTCAATGGGTTCAGGGTATAAAAATATAAAATAAACTCGTACTGCTTAACTAATATAGGAGTATTCATGTGAAATTTATTAAAATATAATTGGCACTATGGAAGAATGCGATAAAAAAAATAAGTGTCACGAATAAGACGAAAAACTAGGACTGTTCGTAAAAAAAACTTAAAATAAGGCAAAAAAAACTTCAGCTATTTTGTCCGATTTTTTTCCCAAAATTTCAGCTTTTTATACCCTGAGCCCATTGAAAATGGGAAATCAGGGTATAATGGTTTTGTTAAATGTATGTAACAGGCAGAAGGAGGCGTGGCAGACCCCATAAAGTATATATATTCTTGATCAGGGTGACGAGAAAAGTTGATATAGCCATGTCCGTCTGTCCGTCTGTCTGTCTGTCCGTATGTTTGAACGCGTCGATTTCCGAAGATACAAAAGCTAGAGAGTTCATTCTTTTTGTGTTAGATTCGTATATTGCACGCGCAGTACGAGTTTGTTTCAGAAATTCGATAACTTGTATATTTGCAAGGTTATCGATAACTGAAATTATCGGGAACCAGTTATAAAACTCTAGCTAATTCATCTTTAGAGTTAGAGTTTCCAAGTCTTCTGCATATATATAGATACCAATTTAATACAATTTCGGTTTTTGTCAGATTTTGGATTCCGGTCCTCACACCCCCAAATGTGTAAAAAATGCATTTCAAATACTAGAGACATACAGTTTGGTTTGGCATATAGATATGAATATCATAATCTTAATCTGAACATATCAATACGATTGTCCATCTAGAAACAGAATTATTAGTCTATAAAGTTTTCTCATCAAAACCCATGTGGCGCAGCAAGCAAGACAGCGGCAAGACGCATTGCGGGCGCACATACATACATACATACATACATATGTATACACATACATACATGTATACATACATACGTGTGTGCAAGCGTAGATCAGCGTGTGGCGGCAATAGAACATACATAAGTATGTACATATGTATGTACATATGTATGTACATATTTGTGCATGTAAAGCTAATTGTAAAAGAGTTATGATTTCTAAAAAAAAAACCTAAAATGTTAAATAGAATATGTAGATCATATGCTGAAACTCTCATTACATTCCATTTATATTTTAAAAATTTTAAAACAATTAAAATAACAATGGAAATGCAAGCAACGTTGAGCAATGCAAATCAATTTTCGTATGCGTGTGCACATATACACACAAAAAATCTTGGGCCGTTTTCTATGTAGCTATGCGTGCAAATTCTAAGAATCACAATTGTTTTTGAATTGCGTTAGAATAGTCTTTGAATTGTATTTTCAGCCACTGCTTTAGTTTTTTTTTCGTATATGGCAAATATCGTTCGTTTTCGCTACTATGCTATTTGAGTGAGCCGTGGTGTAGATGGCAAGACAGATGCACCGAATGTTAGGCTTTCGCAGGTTCTAGCCTTGCCTTAACCCCTTCATATTTTCTTATTTTTAATTTATTTATTTTTTTTTTTTTATATTTCTTTCTTTTTTATTATTATTATTATTATTATTATTTTTTTTTTTTTATTGCAGCTTTTGTCTTAAACTCTATAGCGCATTTATAATTATACCTTAGCTATTGGGGTGGCTAAAAGCCTTTATTGCTATAAGTCTGATTTAATTTAGGTCAGTTCTGAGATCTAAGGGGTGTGATCTTTTCAGCTCTTTTTTATTATTATTTATTCTTTTGTATTTGATACCTTTGAAAGTCAGTTGGTAGTTTAACTAATTGTGAATAAGTGTTTTTTTTTTTTTACTTTCAAATATTTAATAGCATCATTTCTGAAAGTGTTTTTGTTTCAATTATATTTTATTCCGTTAAGTCAACAGAAAATAATGAACAAAAAAAAAAAAAAAAAAAAAAAGTCTGCCCAAATAACAAAAGCACGTGACATCTGCGGTAAGAGTTTTCCTCTATGTACGCCCACATGTACATTCAAAACTAGTGTAGCATGGTCTAAAAATTTAAACTTGCTAGATGGCGCTTTAGCAGTGAACTTATTTACTATGGCTATTACAGCTTCGAGTGGCATTGATATATTTCTTTTACAATTATGAAGTGTCTGAGTTAATTAAGGTGATGCGTGTTAATCGAAGAACGTCTATTTGTTGGGTCTATTTTTAATGATATTTAATAATATAACATTTTTCGCATTTCAACCAATATAAGCGCCATCTATTATTATTTTTTTTTGGCAATGCATACACACATATGTATGTATGTATATCATGTCCATATGCACATTTTGAACGTTACACGCATACATTCTTATCTACATATACTTTCTGATTTATCCATATGGGTAATTCTCCAGAAAAGTCAACTTTTTGTCACGTTCGACAATTTGGTTTGTTGTAATTATCTTGAAAACGGATTAATTTTAATACTAATCAAGAGCAATATATTGAACTATTTGTCAAAATTAAGAAGTTTTTTTTTGCCATTTTCAGCATTAAAATTGATGCATTTTCAAGATAATTGCAAAAAACCAAATCGCAGTACAGATTATTATTTTATTTTATTAAAATTGGGTTCAGGGTATTATCTAGTCGAGCACTCTCGACTAGAGTTTTCTTACTTGTTTTTAAAGTATGTTCTCACTAAAAACAGCTTTTTTTGCTCAACAAAAATTGGCAACACTGACACACAGTGCGTGCATACAGTTTGCTTTGACATATGTAGGATGTAAACCAGAATATCCATACATACATACAGACATACACAGCCACACACAGCGCGTACGTGCAGTACGCAGCAACAATCACATACAGTGCGCTCCGACACGGCCATCCTGACCTTGACACGTTCTCGTGCAGTACTCCCAATTTTAGATTCAAATTTCTTACGTAACAAAAGATTCTAAATTGAATTCATTGTCTGTCTTAGACGGATAACCAACGTCTCTCTTAGACGGATAACCATCGTGTCTCTTAGACGGATAACCATCGTCTCTCTTAGACGGATAACCATCGTCTCTCTTAGACGGATAACCATCATCTCTCTTAGACGGATAACCATTCTGACATTCACACATCCTCGTGTAATATCCAAATATCAAGTTCAAAGACACCTTTTGTGTTTCATAACATAAACTGAACTTAAGCTTTTATTCTTAACCATAACATTTTTTTTTTAACAGAATTCATAAATTCACTTTTCCAACTTTAAATAATAATCTTTCATCAGTCAGTTTATATTAACCTATTTATTATCATCATTATTATTTTAATTATCGCTTCACTCATTTTTTTATTTTTTTTTTTATTCTACTGAACCACCTCGGCCACACTGACCATAACACGACCTCGTGTATTCCACAAAAATGCCTTTCTGCATTAATCCTTTCATTTATCTTATAAATTTCTTGATTACAACTGTTATCACGTCTCTCAAGGTTGGGCTTTGGTAAGAGCTCAAAGATACAGCGAAGCCCGGTAGCATCTGCACCAAAAAGCGGGGAGGAAACTCTAAAAACAACCGCGACGGAAGCAGGCGCCCCAAGCACTAATGCAGGGCTGGAGATGTCACCAAGGCAGGAGTACATGATGAAACTCCGTGCCGAGGAGGAGGATGCCATCCTGAAATGCCGTCAGGCATTGCGGCTTAAAAAAACCGCTGAGGCTAAACAAAAAACATTAGCCTGGACGTAAGTCTTAGGACACTGCAGGAGCTCCTGGAAGAAGATCGAGGCTGAAGCTAATAAGCAGAAGCAACAGCCATTAATAGAGAGATAGGCAAAGAGCTCTGAATCAGTGGGAACACACACTATACAAAAGAGACAGGCCTCTAGCCCCCTAGAGTCAGAGCCTGGTAAAAAAACTCTGCGAAAGACCACAAAATCTTTGGCGAAAAGTTACCAAAAAAGGTGCCTCGCACCAAAGAGCGAAAAAACCAACTTCGGCAGCCGGAGAGAAGCCACAAGTAGCAGCGAAAACGCCAAAAAAAAAAAAAAAGAGAAAAAGAAGCCCCTCCGAACAGAAGCAGTCCTCATAAAACCTGAAGGTGGAGAAAGCTACGAAGATGTTCTTAGAAACAAACGCAGCACAATCCAACAGGACGAAAAGGCAAACGTGAGAGCTATAAGGAAAACCCGATCCGGGGCACTCCTTGTCGAACACGGTTAAGGGCAAAAGCTACAACCGGAGTTGGTTGAAAAACTAAAGGCTACCGTCAAGGAAACAGCCACGGTAGCCGAGCTGAAGCCTACAGCGACAGTAGAGATCAGAGACCTCGACTCACTCACTGTAGAGTCCGAAGTGGCTGAGGCAGTGCATAAAGCACTCGCCAATACAACAGTTGACTTGCGAATAAAAGTCACTTCTCCGAACAGCCGAGAGCAGGTAAGAGCTTTCGTAACACTGGAAAACCAATTAGCGGAGACGCTGCTCAAGCTACAACTTAAAATAGGTTTTGTCAGTGTCATGCCAAACCATAAGCAGATGCTACCGATGTTTCGGGGTCGGTCACCTACAGACCAATTGTACGGGACCAAATGGCGGAGGCATCTGCATTAGATGCGGGGAAGCAGGCCACAAAATGAAAGACTGCAAAAAACCCCAAAATGTTGCATCTGCACTGACGCAGGGTGTAGCTCTGTTACTCACATGCCAGGATCGCAGAAATGCCCAGGTACTCGTATAGCACCATGATAAAGATACTCCAAGGTAACCTACACCGGAGCAAAACTGCAGATGCACTTTTGACACAGATCGTAGCGGAATACGCTATCGATATTGTGATCATTAGTGAGCAATACAAGCAGAAAGCAAACGGAGTTTGGTTAGAGGACGAAACCAAGACTGCGGCCATATGGATTCCCAGTGCCAGTGGACAGCTGCTACAAGAGAGCAAGCTAGGAAATTGTTACGTCTACTCACGGTTAAGGGATGTCGTAGTAGTTAGCTGCTACCTGACACCTAGCGACGACATAAACACTTTCCAAATTAAGCTAGACGCAATCGAGGACCTGCTCATGGATCGAAGGAAGCCTTTTATTGTGGCAGGCGATCTCAACGCACGAGTAGTAGATTGGGGTATGCCCTCGACTAACTGTAGAGGACGTAAAATCATGTATATGGCCGCTAGGACTAGACTTGATGTAGCAAACCGCGGAAACAGACCCACCTTCCACAGGCCAGGTTGCGAAGGCATTATTCCGGACATAACCCTTGCATCTGAGCATATTATAGATCGGATCAAGGACTGGAAAGTATTGGACGACTTCACTGGTAGTGATCATGAGTATATATCATACACCTACTAGAATAATAGACGACAACAACACGCGCGGGGTGTGTTCTATAAAAAAAACCGTGCATATGGGACATAAATAAAATTGATTACTCACCGAACTTGACAGAAGTGAGCGACAATTCGATGGGACATTGAGTACGAACCAAATTGTCGAAAGAAGCTTTACAGCCATGGTAAAAGCGTGTAACGTTTCGATGCCAAGAACGCACGGCAAATATGGCAGTAGCCGGTAGGCATACTGGTGGAACCATGATATCGCAGAGAAAAGACGAGTATGTATACAGTGCTGAAGAAAACTGACAAGAGCACGACACACTAGAAATTTTATTCTAGAAGTGGTTGCAGCGAAGAATGTGAGAAAGGAGCTGTCGATTGCTATCGCTCGCAGCAAACAAGACAAGTGGAAGGAGCTCTGCAAAGAAGTAAACAGAGATCCCTGGGGACTTGGCTACAAAGTAGTCATGAAAAAATTGAGGAACTCTGAAGCAACGCCAAACGTGGTTGATGAAACGATGGATCACATAGGTGAAACACTATTCCCAACACACATTCACGAAACAAATGCGCGGGCAGCCGAAGAAAGTCATAGCTCAGCCCCCCATTTTACGGGGGAAGAGCTCAAGATTGCGGCACTCTCCCTAAAAAATAAAAAATCCCCGGGACCAGACAATATACCGGCAGAGATACTGAAGATGATAGCAACAGGACGACCAACTCTTATCCTTAGAATGTTTAACACGCAGGTGCAAAAGTTATTCCACCTTAATTCCAAAACAGCAGGCGATGCCAACGCTCTCGTTTCAGAGTTTCCTCTTACAAACGACGGGTTTGCATCGGCTTGGAATTCGTTGTGTGACCGTTTCGAGAATAAGCGGCTGTTAGTCAACAGTCAGCTTAAACTCCTCTTGAATTTATCCAAGGTCACTAAAGAATCAGGCTCGGCTCTCAGAGAGCTGCATGGCACTATCAATAGGTGCATCACTGCACTCGAGCATGCTCAAATCTCTACAGAGAATTGGGACTGTATCTTTGTGTTCCTGTGCACATCCAAATTGCCGGAACATACTCGAACTCTCTGGGGGCCCTCGTTAATACGAAAAACGGAAATTCCAGCCTGGCGGGATGTTAGTCACTTCCTTAGCGAACGTGCTCGCGCACTGGAAGCTATGGAGGGTGATCTTTCTGCTCCAACAGCTCCAATCTCAGTTCCGAGATCCGCAAACCCTGCCTGTCCAAACCGAGTCAAATCATTCCACACGCAAGTAGACACGAAACGCATGAAGTGCGAGCTGTCCTTGCAAGAGAACCACCCTAGTCCCAGTGAAGTGGTGCCGAACACCCAAACGTATTTGGCTGCTAATACGCAAAGAGTCCTCCTCGGCACGGCGGTGGTTAATATATGCCACTTCGGATCCATCTATCCCGCCCGTGCTTTAGTCGACTCAGGGTCCAAAACAACTTTCATTTCTGAGCGACTATTCCGTAAGATCAAGTTGCCTTTCACATCCGTTAAAACGTTTCCAGCCTGAATCAAGCGACTACGGCCAACGCCCAAAACTTTGCAACTTTGATATTGGTTCTCCGTTGAAACCGACATTGCGAATTAAAGCTTCTGCTCTCGTAGTTCCAAAACTTCTCAGCAACCTCCCTTCGTCTCCAATTCCGCAACACTTGTTGAACATTCTTCCAAGTATTCAGCTAGCTGACCCCGAGTTTTACAAAAGTTCGGAAATTTATATCCTTATAGGTGCGGATATCCTTCCGTCTATTATGAGGTTGCCATCCTCAAATTTGTGGACCTCTACTAGGTGTACAGACGGTTTTCGGTTGGGTACTCTCAGGCCCACTGACGCAAGCGCCACCGGAAACTGTCTCCTCCCTCCCAATACAAAATTTCGTCGGTTTCAAAGCGCTCCGTCCATCGCTACACGATAAAAGGCCTTCATTCAGCCCCAACAAAACAAACAATTCATCCTCCGACGCCTTTCACCTTTCAGGTAAAGCTTCCGTCATCCCAAGACAGCACACCATCCAGCGCCAATTCCTTCCGGTGTCGCGTGTGCAGAGGAGTCCACGCTCTTCGCTGTTAATAACATAACTCCGATTCCAGTTCTCCTACTGGTGTGCCATTTAGCTGTATCTATATTTACTTTATTTACTGGTAGGCCCTTCATTAATTTTGATAATATTATGGCCTCAACCTTGAGTTTCTCTTTTTTTGATTTTGTTGTTTTTATATCTAGCTGCACTTTGTATTTAGACCTACAAGTGTTTTCTGCTGATATTCCACTTATTTCTGTCTCATTTCTACTTCGGGGTAAATTCAACAACTGTGCAGCCTCCTCAGATATAATGGTTTTTTGAGACCCGCTATCTAGCAATGCTCTTAATTCAATATAGTTCTCCTTGCTTGTTTTTACTTTAATTATTGCAGTGGCTATAAGGCCTTTTCATTTGCCATTACTGTATTCACCCTGTCTTTATCTATATTTAAATGTAGCATCTTTGTTGTAAAAGCAACAAGTTATGTCATTTTTACACCGATATGAGTTTGAGTGTTTTAAACACTTTAGACATAAGTATGTCTTTTTAGCAATGTCTAGCCTTTCACTTGGATTCATTGCTTTACATTTTGTGCATTGCGTGACACTGTGGCCTACTGCTTTGCATATCGGACAATATCAATATTCTTTTCTTCTTTTTTTGATGCGGACGTTGAGTAATACCTCTGTTCTAAAAATTCCATTACGTCAGTCAGCAGTTGTATGTCCTTTGTCTTTTTTATTTGGCTTTCATATAATTGAAGAGCCTCTTTACTAAATTTTCTTAGTATTAAATGTGCAAACATTTTGTCAACTTCGTTTGAGAGTTAAGCTTTATTTTTAATTATGTGTATTGACTCATTGATTGTGTGTATGAAGTTGTTGATACTTTTGGATGAGTCAATATCTAAATTTGGGGGTTCTAATATTCGGTTAAGTTGTTCCGAAAATTTTTTTCTTTTGCTTTCGTATCTTTTTGTTAATAACCCCCAAGCTACGGTATAGTTATCTGCGGACCCTGTTAATAGGTGAGCAACCATGTTCTTTGCTTCTCCTCGTAATGAGGTTTTCAAATAGTTAAATTTTATGGCAGAAGTTAGGTCCTGTCTTTGATCGATAAGGTCGTTAAATAGTTGAGCGAATGAGCCCCAATCTTTAGCATCACCAAAGATTATTGGGACTTGCATTCTCGGTAGTCCAGGGAGATTATCTCCCTTTTCTTGGGTAGTGGGTTGAATTGGGGAAGTTTTCTTTGCGTCTAATGCGCTGATGGTATTTTGAATGTCGAACTCTAGTTCGATTACCCCTTCTTCAAACGTTTTGCTAGCTTCATATTTGGGTTGAAGCTCTTGTATGTGTTTCGAAATTCTATTCCATAAGAATAAAATCTTATTTTTTCGAATTTCGAAAACCCCTACATTTGATTTCGCAATATCCTCATTTGTTTCTATTAAGTATTTTCTTATCTGATCGACTTTGTTTTCAAATTCTGCCTCTTCATGAACTGTCACCGTTCCTATCTGCCTAATTTCTTTTTTGATTTGCTTCCCGCTACTCAAAATTTCTGTTTTGATATCTTATATAGTTTTTACTGCTTTTTCAAACTCCTTATTGTTAAAATATGGGTGGTCTATTACCCCCACTTTTAACAATATTGTGTTATTATTTTCTAGCTCATTCTGTATCCTACCTAGCTCGGTGGCCTTATCTCATCTGATGAGTACAGCTTCATCAATCTGGACACTAAGTCCGATTGTTTTTTTTAAAGTACTACGATTTTTTCTGACCGCATTGTCTCATCTTATTTTTAACAATAAAGTAAATTATATTATGACTTATCTTAGCTCCAGTCTTCTCCGAAGGGTGGCTCTGCGTGATCGATTTGAATCCCACTGTCTTCTGAATAGCTCCTGTGTGATTGGAATCCCGCTGTCTTCTGAATAGCTCCTGCGTGATCGATTGGTGCTGTTGTTGTTTGTTTGTTTTTTTTTTTGTCCGCTTTTTGTTTTTGTTTTTTTTTTTTGGGGTTTTTGGTTTTGTTTTTTTTTTTTTGCGGTTTTTTTTTTTGTTCTTTTTGGACTTCTTGACTTTGTCTCTTTGGACTTATGAAAGTTGTCCGTACCCTTTTTATTTTTGCTGAGGTTTTGTAATACCACAGCACAAAGAAGCTGGTTCCTTCTCTGTGTCTCTTACCACTGGTGGGGGAAAACAACAGAGAACGCCGAAGGACCAAAATGTTAGAGAATCTAAATAAAACACTCCACATTTACCGAATTCAAAAATTGAACTCTTCTCTTTGTGAGATCAAAAATTGAGCTGTTTATTTCTTACAATCCTAGTGCTTATATACCTTAAAATTACTTCCAGGCACTGGAAGGCTATAATTGATTCCATGCACACAAGTGCACAGATGTTTGTCAAGTGTCCCTTTTCGATCGCTAAGCCGTTCTCACGTCTCGCGTTACATTTTTATTACTTGCTGCGTTGGTCGCTGCAGCTAAGGAATGACATGTTTATTACTTGGCTTCAGATAACGCGCAGGTTATCGACTATTGCCTATTTTTTAATATGTTTATTTATGAGGCATGTTCATGCTTGAACATACTGCCAGGGGCCTAAAATTTGTGGCTGGGAATTTTTAATTTTTTATTTGACAACGCACAGGTTATCCGTAATTTTATATTTGCATGTTCATGTTTGAACATACTGCCAGGGGGCCCAAAATTTATGTGCGCTCAGAACTGCCCTTCTGATGATTGTCCACTCGTCTCTGAAGCGGCTTCTGTGTGGTTGATGAGAGTCCTGTCATCTTCCCGAAGGTTCCTATCATCGTTGTCTTCCTTCATGCGGACCCTCCATTGCTACAAATTCTCATTTCTGAATTTGAGCAATTTTTTTTTTTTTTTTTTAAGTTGTCCTCTTTGGACTTTAGTTGTCCTACTTAGACTTAAAGTTGTCCGTTCCTTTTATATTTTGGGAATACGGATTTACTGGCACAATAGCACAAATCTGCTTTGATTTGTGCCACATGTTCACGCTTGAACATACTGCCAGGGGGCCCAGAATTTGTGCGCGCTCTCCTGATGATGGTCCAATCATCTCTGAAGCGGCTTCTGCGTAGTTGATGAGAGTCGTCGCCTTCCCGAAGGCCCCCGTCATCATTGCCATCCTTCAACCTATTGGTTTGGGGATGAAGGCCCTCTATTGCTACAAATTCTCTTTTGTGAATTTGAGCAATTTTTGTTCGTTCCCCTTATTTGGGGATACGTTTCCACTGGCGATTCAATTCTCTTCAGGAATTGATCGTCCGCCCCCCTTCTTTGGAGATGCGGATCTGCCACCTTTTACAAATTCTTTTATGGAATTTGTTTTTCCGTTCCTCTTTTTTGGGAATATGGATTTAACCAGCACTACAAATTCTCTTGTTTGAATTTGAGCAATACATTTATATATTATCTGCCTCTTACTTCTGGTGGGGGAGAACAGATGTATATTAAATGTTTTAGAGAGTCGAAATAAAACACTCCACATTTACCGAATTCAAAAATTGAACTCTTCTCTTTGTGAGATCAAAAATTGAACTGTTTATTTCTTAAAATCCTAGTGCTTATATACCTTAAAATTACTTCCAGGCACTGGAAGACTATAATTAATTCCATGCACACAAGTGCACAGATGTTTGTCAAGTGTCCCTTTTCGATCGCTAAGCCATTCTCACGTCTCGCGTTACATTTTTATTACTTGCTGCGTTGGTGCTGCAGCTAAGGGATGACATGTTTATTACTTGGCTTCAGATAACGCGCAGGTTATCGACTATTGCCTATTTTTTAATATGTTTATTTATGAGGCATGTTCATGCTTGAACATACTGCCAGGGGCCTAAGATTTGTGGCTGAGAAATTTTAATTTTATGTTTGGTAACGCGCAGGTTATCCGTAATGTTTATTCTTATACATATGTATGTTTTTATTTGTCGTGTTCATGTTTGAACAATAGTGTTCAAAATATTGCGCAATTTGAAAAATCACTATATATTCAGGTCCGATTTGCCCCCAATGGGCGTAGACATATGCCTTTTTGATCGATCTTCTTAGAATCATAACATTAGCTCAGCGGTCTAGCTTTAACGGTGTAGAAGATACGTATTTTCCGGCCACGCCCCCAATGGGCGTAGATATATCCGCCATATCTTTTTGAACTTAGGTTGTCACCCCGAGTATATATTTCAAATTGCAACTCTCTAGCTCATCATCTAGTATGATAACTTTACTATGGGCGGAAGAGTTTTCCGATTTGCCACGCCCCTAGTGGGCGGATCGGGAAAATTTTTACACTTTATAATTCGGGAGCATATATGAGTATATGTTTAAAATTTCAAGTCTCTAGCTCTAATAGCGCCGAAAAATATTGCGTTCATACGGACAGACGGACGGACAGCAAGACGGACATTGCACAAACCCAATATACTTTCTTCCCTTTGGGAACAAAGTATAAAAACATTAGCCTGGACGTAAGAAGCGGGGTAGGACACTGCAGGAGCTCCTGGAAGAAGATCGAGGCTGATGCTAATAAGCAGAAGCAACAGCCATTAATAGAGAGATAGGCAAAGAGCTCTGAATCAGTGGGAACACCCACTAAACAAAAAAGACAGGCCTCTAGCCCCCTAGAGTCAGAGTCTGGTAAAAAAAACTCTGCGAAAGGCCACAAAATCTTTGACGAAAAGTTACCAAAAAAGGTGCCTCGCACCAAAGAGCGGAAAACCCAATTTCGGCAGCCGGAGAGAAGTCAAAAGTATCAGCGAAAACGCCAAAAAAAAAGAGAAAAAGAAGCCCCTCCGAACAGAAGCAGTCCTCATAAAACCTGAAGGTGGAGAGCGCTACGAAGATGTTCATAGAAACATACGCAGCACAATCCAACAGGACGAAAAGGCAAACGTGAGAGCTATAAGGAAAACCCGATCCGGGGCACTCCTTGTCGAACACGGTTAAGGGCAAAAGCTACAACCGGAGTTGGTTGAAAAACTAAAGGCTACCGTCAAGGAAACAGCCACGGTAGCCGAGCTGAAGCCTACAGCGACAGTAGAGATCAGAGACCTCGACTCACTCACTGTAGAGTCCGAAGTGGCTGAGGCAGTGCATAAAGCACTCGCCAATACAACAGTTGACTTGCGAATAAAAGTCACTTCTCCGAACAGCCGAGAGCAGGTAAGAGCTTTCGTAACACTGGAAAACCAATTAGCGGAGACGCTGTCAGTGTCATGCCAAACCATAAGCAGATGCTACCGATGTTTCGGGGTCGGTCACCTACAGACCAATTGTACGGGACCAAATGGCGGAGGCATCTGCATTAGATGCGGGGAAGCAGGCCACAAAATGAAAGACTGCAAAAAACCCCAAAATGTTGCATCTGCACTGACGCAGGGTGTAGCTCTGTTACTCACATGCCAGGATCGCAGAAATGCCCAGGTACTCGTATAGCACCATGATAAAGATACTCCAAGGTAACCTACACCGGAGCAAAACTGCAGATGCACTTTTGACACAGATCGTAGCGGAATACGCTATCGATATTGTGATCATTAGTGAGCAATACAAGCAGAAAGCAAACGGAGTTTGGTTAGAGGACGAAACCAAGACTGCGGCCATATGGATTCCCAGTGCCAGTGGACAGCTGCTACAAGAGAGCAAGCTAGGAAATTGTTACGTCTACTCACGGTTAAGGGATGTCGTAGTAGTTAGCTGCTACCTGACACCTAGCGACGACATAAACACTTTCCAAATTAAGCTAGACGCAATCGAGGACCTGCTCATGGATCGAAGGAAGCCTTTTATTGTGGCAGGCGATCTCAACGCACGAGTAGTAGATTGGGGTATGCCCTCGACTAACTGTAGAGGACATAAAATCATGTATATGGCCGCTAGGACTAGACTTGATGTAGCAAACCGCGGTAACAGACCCACCTTCCACAGGCCAGGTTGCGAAGGCATTATTCCGGACATAACCCTTGCATCTGAGCATATTATAGATCGGATCAAGGACTGGAAAGTATTGGACGACTTCACTGGTAGTGATCATGAGTATATATCATACACCTACTAGAATAATAGACGACAACAACACGCGCGGGGTGTGTTCTATAAAAAAAACCGTGCATATGGGACATACATAAAATTGATTACTCACCGAACTTGACAGAAGTGAGCGACAATTCGATGGGGCATTGAGTACGAACCAAATTGTCGAAAGAAGCTTTACAGCCATGGTAAAAGCGTGTAACGTTTCGATGCCAAGAACGCACGGCAAATATGGCAGTAGCCGGTAGGCATACTGGTGGAACCATGATATCGCAGAGAAAAGACGAGTATGTATACAGTGCTGAAGAAAACTGACAAGAGCACGACACACTAGAAATTTTATTCTAGAAGTGGTTGCAGCGAAGAATGTGAGAAAGGAGCTGTCGATTGCTATCGCTCGCAGCCAACAAGACAAGTGGAAGGAGCTCTGCAAAGAAGTAAAAAGAGATCCCTGGGGACTTGGCTACAAAGTAGTCATGAAAAAATTGAGGAACTCTGGAGCAACGCCAAACGTGGATGATGAAACGATGGCTGCTAGCTGCAATAGATGCCGCTGGAGGACTCAGCCCCTACCAGCATGGTTTCAGGTCCGGAAAATCCATAATGGGTACTATTGATGAAGTTGTACAGGCAGCCAGAGCAACGAAAAGAGGAAATGCATACTCGCGCCCAGTGGTTCTATTAGTAACGCTCGACGTCAAAAATGCGTTCAATAGTGTTAGATGGAGCGATATGCTTGCTTCCCTGGAGCAACGTTTTCGAATAGCGGAGTACCTAGTGCATATTATGAGAAGCTACTTGCAGGATCGAGTACTCCTGTATGCCACACAGACTGGTACAAAACGCTATAGAGTGACTGGAGGGGCTGCACAGGGGTCGATTCTAGGACCAGACCTGTGGAATATCAGCTACGACGACATTCTAAGACTGGAAATGTCTGAAGAAACATTTCTAATCGGATACGCTGAAGACATCGCGGCCGTTATCACTGCCAGAAACACCACAGAATTCCAAAAGAGACTGGCCCAAGTCATGATCCGCAGACATGGCTTAGCTCTCAAGGATTGGAACTTGTCACCCATAAAACAGAGTTACTTCTGTTTACAGGAAAGCAGATTCCAACCGAAATAGAGATGCGAGTAAGCGGAAATCAAATAAAGACCCAAAGGACAGTGAACTATCTAGGCGTTAGACTGGATAGCAAACTCACTTTCGGGGAACAGCTGCAATAACGGGCTCTCTCAGTAGACTGATGGCAAACGTTGACGGCCCGACGGAAGGGAAACGAAGACTTCTTACGTAACGACGAACGCTACACTACTCTATGGTAGCGAAGTATGGGCGGATACTCTACAGGCAGCTGTAAGGCGAAAACCGATGTTATCCGTGCAGAGAAGAGCAGCCTTGCGGATAATATCGGTTTTCGCCTTACAGCTGCCTGTGGAGTATCCGTGCAGAGAAGAGCAGCCTTGCGGATAACATCGGCGTATCGCACAGTATCTGGAGCTGCAGTAGTCGTGAACACAGCAGTCATACCGGTGGACATACTTGCTCTAGAACGCAAGAAAATATGGCAACTCCGGCAGAGCGGGGAATTCTCTGAACAGGCAGCAAAGATCATACGGCAGCAAACCATAGCCTCCTGGCAGGCGAGATATGGAAGATGGACTGCAAAAGTAATTCTTGATCTAGAGCAGTGGATAAGTACAGAGCACGGTGAAACGTCTTTTTATCCTACACAAATGCTCTCCGGTCATGGATACTTTCGAAAGTACCTAAATAAGATGGGGAAAACGGACGAATACAGCTGTATTTACTGCAAAAATACATGTATTTACGAATTCCGCAAGTGGATGAAAAACTGAAGGTGCATTTTTAAAACTAAACGGAATTTAATTCACGGTAATCAACACATAAGTGATGAGATCCGTCCTTTTTGTTCACTAAAATCATAGGACTCTCATAGGTTGAGCAACTTGGCCTTATGACATTGCATTCTAATAATTCTTTAATCTTGTCGCGTACCAACCCCCTTTATTTGAGCTAAGTCTGTATGGTCTTCGCTGAACAATAAATAATTCTAATGTAATTAAGTTACAAAGTATTTGCAAATTGCTACAAATACCGTCTTTGCTAATACCTTTTAGCGTTACTACATTGTTAGTTCTTTTACCAACTAACTTAGCACTGATCTTATGTTTAATAAATGAACATTCCGCTCCAGAGTCAAACATTGTCGTAAACGTCTCGCATTGATGAACCATCTCTACTTTGGACTCAACAACTTCGCACAGTTGTACTTTGTTCACCTGATGGGTATCTTTCTCCATCTTTTGCTTACTGCACTGAGTTGAAATGTGTCCAACCTCGCCACACTTAAAGCAGGTTATATTTGAGCGCTGATGATTAAAAATGCTCTTGTCGCTACGCTCTTTTTTTTACTTCTGCCTAGCTCTGCATTCAGCCATCTTGTGACCCAACTTTCCACAATAATGACATTTTATTTCGACCGTTTTATGTCAGATGCAGGTTCTTCCTCTTTGAAAGACTTTTAGTTCACTCCTAGTGCGTACGTTTGAAGTAAAGGATAGTCGTTGCCATCTAGTATCAGTGTGAGCCAACTGAGCAAGTGTCACAGAAAACGCAATCTCCTCCACATCCATCTCACGCCATTTATTGATGAGTGACGTCACCGTACGACTAGCATAATTTGAGAGGCATTCTTCTTCTGATAACATAGTCAAAAACATAGCAGCTGGTGTTTCTACACAAGTAAAACGCTGAATGAAAAGCTCCTGTCTGGATAACATACTTGGTAGAGGCACTGCGACACACTACCTTCCAACGCTGCACTCAAAGCCATCATCCACGCACTGCCTTTTATGTTTTTTCTGTTAAAGTTATATTTGCCATAGAACAGCACGCGGACGCGGACGCGTCAGCGCCGAAAAGATCTGCGTTGAATTTTGGCAACAAGCACCAATGATATTAATGTTTTTACAAGTTCAACTTCATTTTTATTTTGCATTTCCATTAACACTCGCCACGATTTATTTGCCTCATTAGGTAGCGAGCCGAATCCCACTTCTGATGTCGAGGTGCTACTAGTATCGTTCGCTTGTCCGGCTGACATTATTACTTCGTTAATTGCGTATAACGTATGTGACGTATATTGCACGCGCAGTATGAGTTTGTTTCAAAAATTCGATAAGTTGTATATTTCCAGAGTTATCGATAAACGAATATATCGAAAATCAGTTCTAAAATTGTTTTTAATTCATCTTTAGAGTTAGAGCCTCCAAGTCTTCGGCATATAAACTATAATAAGACGGGTTATTATGCAAAGACACATTATTCTTTTATCAATTACAATCTTTTTATTAGCTCGTGTGAGCATTCTGCGAGAAGATTCCAAACTAAAACTTTATAAACCTAAACGGCGACTCCAAGCCATCGCTGCCGGCGGCCGGGCCGACAGAACGCTGAGCTTGCAACTTCTGCGGACGATCACCCCGCTGTTGCGTGGTGGTGTCCAATTTCGCCTGCAACTCTGTTGCAACGGCATCCGGTGAAGCTATTGCTGACTCGCTGTCAGCATTATTTGATCGGCGCGTGCTAACTCCTCCCCGGGTAGGTTGAAACCCGTCCTCGGGTTTCCCATTGATCGGTTTCCCTCGACATATTTTAACACCGATGACTAGGAGGAGCACCAGAGAAATCAGTATATTGATGCAACCGAACGACCTTGATGACAATTCGGCCTTAAGGTTGCTGATGTGGCGAAGGTTTTCCTGTCGCAATCGGCCACCACGTCACCTTCTTCTTAATCTATTATTATATTATTACGTTGAACAGGAAAAATATTTATCTTTTTGCAATTTAACTTAAATAAATATGTAAATATAGTATTTGGGAATTTTGGAAAGCCTTAATATTAGAGACCTCTAGTAGGTCTGTTACGCTAACATTGGTGAGTTGCTCATTTAACTCTTTTACGTCAATGCTGTCAAGTATGAGTGGGCTGATTAAATTTATTTTTGCGAGTGAAATGGAAAGAATTAAATCTTCTAGATCCGAAATTATCATTCTGTTTTTCGCCAGGATAGTCGTATAAAAGTGTTCGACTTCCGTATCTGGTTTTTAGATTGCATTAAGAGTTCTTGAAATTTCGTTGAGTCTTACTTGAATTTTATTATTTATCTCAATTTGTTTGTTTTCTGAATCTATTAGTTGTCCCTGTTTTAACTTTATCTGCCCCCAGTCATCAAAATCAGGGGTTCCTGCTATTGCTTTAACAGCACTACCTATCAGGTTTATGCTTCTGGCTTGTCTATGGTGAACATTAAGAGTGCTAATTAAGGTGGTTATGTGCTGTAGGTCAGTCTTCAGTACCTGTCTCATGTGGTCTTTTGGTAGTTTGTCCACTAGTGTCCATGTCTCGTCGGCGTATGTCTCGTATATCTTTAAGTTAGTCGTGTGTCCTATGTAACCGTATTCGTCCCAAATCGTCACGTCACCGTCTATTATAGGTATATAGTCCGCGTGCGTATAGTCATTAAGTCTTGAGGTCGCGTCGGTTCTAGTCAGAGTCACAACTACTAATGTTAGAATATGTGTTATCCTAAGGTAAAAGATACAAAAATTAAGAAGTTATTAACAATGGTCTACTTAAGGCTGTCCCTTTTATAAGGACCGTTGTCTCAAGGTCTGCTTCAACCACTGCTTCGGTGAATAAGGGGGAAAGTTTGTTTCCTAGTCTCTTATTGGAGTTTACCCATACTTTCTCACCTATTTCGTATGATTTGTGAACCCTGTTCTTGTTATTCTGCTCTAGAGACTTTTCTTGTGCTGATGTGAGATTGTTTCTTATCTGCACCGCAGCGTTTACAGGTAGTATATTGTGAATGATTTCTATCGGTTTCTTTTTTGTCACCGAATGAATCGACCTATTGTATTTGGTTGTTGCAAGGAGAATGCTTTCAATGGTATCTTCGATGTGATTTCCATTCTTTGAGCAGCGACTTATGTCTCCTAAAGTACCGTGAAAACGCTCGACTTGCCCATTAGATGTACTGTGTAAGGGTGGTGCGTTTGCAATCGCAATGTCAAAGTTGTTTGCTAACATTGTCCGGATGGTCTCTGAGTTTAGCGATCTCTCGTTATCGCAATAGATAGTCTTTGTCTTTGGGAAAAAATTGAGAATTTGTAAGAGTGGAGCTTTTACATCCACAATTGCGCGTGATCGTATCGGTTGAACGACAGCGAATTTAGAGAACTTGTCGATGCAGGTTAAAAAGTATTTCCCGTCTGTGGAGTAAATATCTACATGTAGTATTTCTCCGGCATATGAAGGTATAGGAGTTTTCCCTAATTCTTGCCTGATCGGATGTCGGTCATGTTTGCTCATAGCGCATATTCGACAATAGCTATTTCCCTTTGTTCTGTAACGTCTGATATGCCTATCACGAGGCCTTTACAGTGTCGAAAAGTTACTGAGGGAAATTCCTTCACTAGGTTATGTTGAATGAAGGCTAGAATAGGAAGATCACAATGAATTGCATTGGTCACTTCGGAGTTTAACACTTCTCGTAGAGTCTGAGTAAGTGTGTTGCGATCGGAAAATTGTATGACATGTCGGGTCTTTGTTTTGAACAAAATATATGTCTTTTGTTGTGGGACAGTGCTTTCTTCCAGTATAATCTGATTACGGAAGCAGTTTACAGGTTTATCTGTTGTCTCGATTGTGTAAGTCAGAGACTCTTCGCTGTGGATTGTAGCGGCATCGGATTCCGCCGAATCCTCCAGAGCGTTAATATTCTGGCGAGACAGAGCGTCTGTCACAAGGTTCTTATATATGATGTTTGCATTATGCTCATCAATAAAAGCCTTCCAGCGCTTTATCTTGGCATTCGGATTTTTGTCCGAAACCGCGAATGTTAGCGGCTGGTGGTCTGTGTAGATGTTAAGGTTTTTAACACCGTACAAGTAGTTTCTGAGATTTTTCAGTGCCCACACAATGGCTAAGAGTTCTCTCTCATTTGTGGCAAAGTTAATCTCGTTGTCTCGCAATGTGCGCGAGATCATGGTTATAGGGCGTCCGCCCTGAGATAGCACAGCACCAAGCCCTTGGCCTGAGGCGTCTGTTGTCAAGTCAAAAAATCGGGATATGCTAACAGCACATCTTCGGAAGCTAACAGCTCTTTTAATTTGTTAAAGGCTTCTAATTGTGTTTGACTTAATTCGATGTTTACCCTCCTCGACTGATTAGCGCTTATCTTGCCATTTTCGCCTTTCAAGACTTCCGTTAGGGGTCTTGCAATTTTGGCGAAGCCTGCTATGAAGCATCTGTAATAGCTCGCTAATCCTAAGAAGGATCGAAGATTGAATAAAGTTTTTGGCGGTTGAAAGTCTTTTATGGCCCGTACTTTGTCGGCCGACGTTTGTATTCCGCCTCTGCATACTGTGAATCCCAAGTATTCCACGCTCTTTTTGAAGAACTTTGATTTTTCTTGAGAAACTCTCATGCCAGCATCCCTAAGGTTTTTCAAGACCCATTCAATGTGTTTGACATGGTCTTCCTTATTGGGTGAGAAAATCGTCGGTTGTCTTTTGATTTAGTTTCCTAAAATCAATCACCAGACGTTTCTTTTTATGACCTGTTTCGTCGACACCTTTTTTGTCGACTACCCATATTGGATTGTTGTAGGGTGACTTGGATGGTCTAATTATGCCATTCGCCAGAAGTTGTTTAACCTCTGCGTTGACAAATTCAGACACACCCATTGGGTATGGGTATAATTTGGAATACACCGACTCGCCATCCGTTGGGATAGTGGCAACTGTGTTAATGTTGTAAGGTAAGGATTCGTTAACGTCTGCGAAGGCGTTAATCATCCTATGAATCATACGATTGAAAGTAGGTCTGATCGCGGCAGGCACGTCCGCATCATGGATTTCAAAATGATTCACTTCTTGACAGTTAGTGAATTTGATCTCTTCTATACCCTGATCATACTCTATTTTATTATTTGTTAGGTCGATTTGGGCGTTGACTTGTTTTAACAGATCAAGGCCAATGATGCCATCGAAATCTTTTAGTGATTCGAGCATGAAGAAAAAGGATTTGACTTTGAAAAGGTGAATAAGACGCTTATGTTGGATTTTTGTGTGTCCATGGAGTGACCTAACCTGGAATGGGTTGTTGACTGGCATCCAGGAAGGGGTTTAATATAGTTCCAGTATCAATTAAGAGCTTAATGGTGCGAACTGCTATCGTACGTTCTATGTACGGGAGCAGGGAGTTTCCCCTAAAAAATTGCAGTTTTCTGCTTCTGACAGTTCATCCTCAACTGGCTCTGTCTCATGTTGAGAATGGGACCCGTAGTCGTCAGTATTGTCTTGTTGGGGCAAATGATTTACGTTTTGTTGCGTTCTCATGGATTGGTGCCCATAATTTCGAGAGATTTTATAGCTTTGAACGGGTTGCTTAAAACGCGAGGAAGAATCGACTTCCATTGGTTCGGGTCCGCGGTTCTGTGCTTTTTGGGAATTGAAGCGCTGTTTAGAGCTGCTTGGTTTCTGTTGGTTTGAGTTTGAGTGTGTCTGAAAATGAGGGTTCTTCTTTTGATAAGAACCATCATTCTCCTGCTGACCACTTTGACGCCAGTTCTGGGTCTTTTGGCCATTTGACTTTTGAGGCTTCTCTTCCGAGTATTTTGCAAAACTAGCTGCAAAAATTCCTCTCTCGTTACTCGATTCAGCTTCTTGAGCTAAAGCTAGAGCCGAAGGAAGGTCTTTGGGTTGCGCCGGAAAAACGGCCCACCTCACTGATTTTCTGAGTCCCGAAATGAAGGTGTGCAGAGCGTCATTTCTGAATTTGCTATTCAGGACAGCCGCTGCAGCAGGGTCATGTGTCATTATAGTTTTGTTAGTTAGTAATGTTAACTTTTTCTCGATCTCATCGTAGTATTTTAGCAACGATAGATCGCCTTGCCTAAGCGTGCTCAATTGTTGTTGAATCACATGCACAGGCGTTTTGTCAGAGTATGTGAAGTCTAGTCTGGCAATAATTGCCTGGAAGTTTAGTACAGTATTGAACGAGGCAAGCACAGCGTCTGCTGGTCCTCTAACTTTGTTGCGAATTATTGCAACTGCTTCATAGTGCCTCGAGCTGCCATCGTAAGGTTCAAAAACCTTATAGGCTGCGCAGGCTGCTTATCTCCACGAAACATAATTCTCTTATTTGCCGTCAAACTCTGGAATTGACTTAACTATATCTAAGGGTTCGTCGCATTTATTACCCGCGACAATTTTAATCTCTTCATAGATCTCGACCTGAGCGGTCGGTCCCACAAATCTGTTAAATTGCTCTGTAAGAGCTTTTATTCTGTTTTCAAAAGTAGTTGCTTGCTGCTCGAGTGCATTTTGCATTTGCACTCCGAGTTGCGCTACTTGTTCCTCAGTCATTTTTTGTCATCTGTGTTGCAAAAAAGAAGAGATAAGTTCGTCACCGCTGCTATCGTCCGACCTGTTGCTACCCTGCATTCGCCTAATCGCTTTACTCTAGTAGTAATATCAACGAAATTCAAATTCTTCACTAAAGAAAGAGGGCACTGACAGAATGATTTATTCGGACACTAACAATTTATTCAACAAGATATTTTATTTAAAAGTATTGCATTTTATTTCAAATTTTATTTTATTTAATTCGATTTTTTCTTTTTTTTTTTATCAAAAGTATTAAATTTATTTATATAAAAAATAAATTTTTATTTTAAAGTAATAAGTTTTATTTATATTTAGAATTTTTGATTTGAGTGTATTTAATTTTCATAAAAAATGTTTTATAACGTAAAAGAGAAATGAGCAGTTCACTTACATATGCATTCTTGAATTCGTTTATATAAATCGAATTAATTTGACAGTGGTGGCCGATATAATGGTCCAACGCTGATATGATGGTCCAACGCTGTCTTCGTTGTTTTGATTTATTTGTTTTTTTTTTTTTTTTTTTTTTTTTTTTTTTTTTTTATTGTACTCGCTAAGCGGTCCGCTGGGGTTTTTTCTTTTTGTTTTCTTTTTTGTTTTTCACTTATTGTTTTTTGTTCGGTTAGCTAATGCTGCTTTTATATTTTCGTTATTGTTGTTTTTTTTTTATTGTTTTATTCACAGTGGCTCCTGGCGTTGGCCGAAGAGTTGCACAGATCACAAATGTTAAGTTTTATTTTATTTTGTTTTTGTCTATGACTCCTGGCGTTAGCTCAAGGAGTTTCACAGATCACAGATGTTAAGTTTTATTTAATTTTTTTTTTGTCTATGACTCTTGGCGTTTGCTCAAGGAGTTACACAGATCACAAATGTTAAAGGCGTGTATGTTCACTTGGCGTTGGGCGCCAATTATTATAAGACGGGTTATTATGCAAAGACACTTTATTCTTTTAACAATTACAATATTTTTATTAGCTCGTGTGAGCATTCTGCGAGAAGATTCCAAACTAAAACTTTATAAACCTAAACGGCGACTACAAGCCATCGCTGCCGGCTTGCCGGGCCGACAGAACGCTGAGCTTGCAACTTCTGCGGACGATCACCCCGCTGTTGCGTGGTGGTGTCCAATTTCGCCTGCAACTCTGTTGCAACGGCATCCGGTGAAGCTATTGCTGACTCGCAGTCAGCATTATTTGATCGGCACGTGCTAACTTACATATATATACAGTCTGTCAAGAATGAGTTGTTACACTGGGAAAAAATTAGATTTTTTGACTTTAGATGCGAATATCTAAGTCAATAATGCAAAAAAAAAAAAACAATTTTTTTAAAATGGGAATCTGTTTAATATTATATCTTTAATTTATATATAAAAATAGAAAACAAAATATTTAATATGTAACAAATAAATTAACAAAAAACAAAAATCACTCAATAATAACAGCGTCAATAATGTGTTGGCACACTTTGTTTTGCACATCTGCTTTGGTCTTTTTCTTAGAAGTAACGGTATTTTACCGCTGTCTCTGCATATTCTCGGCATCCATGCACATATTCTTTTACATTTTTTGTCAATTGGTTGACAATCGTCGCTATTTACGAGTATAATAACACATTTAATATTTTAAAAATATGACTGGGAAGCGATTAAGCTTTAAGATGGTGCAGCTCATCTATTACAACCACGAGATGAGCAAATCCGTTCCAGAATTGATGGACATGTTTTCTGTGCCCAGAAGAACGGTTTATAATCTGCTAAATCGGGCCGAAAAGGAAAACAGGCCGTATTGAAATTATTTAGCAGCCAGTCAATAAACTAATATTATATATAATATATATATATATTATATTACAAATATTTTATGTATTTATATTTAAGTTCTACTTTAATGAATTCTTTTCGTCTGTACGCTCTATTTGCTTCATGTTCTGTTCTTAATGTTGCTTTTGCTATTTCGCAACATGTTGCTTTTGCTATTTCGCAACATGTTGCTTTTGCTATTTCGCAGCATGTTGCTTTTGCTATTTCGCAACACTCCTCAAAAGTAACATTAAATGAATCAAAATTAAATTACAAAAATTTCTTATCTGACAAGAGGCATACTCTGGGGAAATACATATACAAAAACACGGTTCAGCATTCACTGCAAGGATTAAGGAAACCCAGTAAAACTTAATCAAACCGTTCAAAATTAAAAACTATAATATTCAGTTAATATATCAAAATAGAATTTAAGTATTAAATTCAAAACAATTTTTCATTATTTGGTAATTACGTAAAAATTACTTTAAATTAACATTTTTAAATTCAGAAGTTAATTTAATATTTAATAAAAAAAAAACTTTTGATGACTTTATTCAATGAGTCCCAATTGATCTCGAAGATTCAGGAATCTTGCTGCTGGTAGCGGTTTCATAAGCACATCAGCCAACTGTTCATCTGTGGAAATATACTTAATGGAAATTATTTTCTTTTCTATTTGCTCACGAATGAAGTGATATTTTATATCTATATGCTTAGTTCTCTTGTGGCATGTTGGGTTATTTGCTATGCTTATACAACCTTGGTTGTCTTCAAATATACTAATTGGTTCATTTAAATTAATCCTCATTTCTTTTATTAAGGATTTTAACCATAAAGCTTCTCTAACGCTTTCAAATAGAGCCATGTATTCTGCTTCAGTAGCAGAACTGATTTTTGTTTCATGGTACTCCAGCAAATTACACAATTATCAAATAACTTAAATAAGTAACCAGTAGTACTCCATCTATCTGTTTCATTACCTGCCCAATCAGAATCTGCATAACCAATAACAACACTTTCTAAACTAACGATTTTTGTAAAGGTTAATTTTAATTCAACCGTACCTTTCAGATACATTAGTAGCCTTTTTAGGCACTGTCATAGTTCTTTATTGTTGTTAGTGGTATATCTACTTAATATGCTTATTGCCGCACTCAAATCTGGCCGAGTACATAACATAATGTACATCAAACAACCAATTAAATTACGACATGGGGCATCAAAAGTTTTTTTAGATTCTAAGGCTTCATAGTTTAATTTACTTGGTAATGGTGTGCTGACTGGATTACAATTTTCCATATTAAATTTCTTTAAAACATTATTTATGTATACCGATTGACTAAGTTGTAATTGATCTCCTTTTCTGTCTATTTTAATGCCACTAAAATATCTTATATCTTTTAAATCACTCATTTTAAATTTATTCATTAAATAAGATTTAAACTTAGACATTGTTTCAATATTCTTTGTCACGATGACAACATCATCCACATACGAAAGTACATAAATGTTAAGAGATATATCCCCATTATCTATGAGGTATATACATCGGTCAACTCCAAGATTTACAAAACCAATTTCTTTTAAGACATTTTCCAATGCTTCGAACCAACACCTAGCTGCTTGCTTTAGACCATAAATAGCTTTATTTAGCTTACAAACTGTATCATCATCATGACTCAGTCCTAGAGGAATATTCATGTACATTTTTTCTTTCAAATTGCCATTTAGGAATGCTGTTTTAACATTCATATGATGAATCTTTAAATCGTATTGATTTGCAAGTGCTATGCTACTATGAATCGAAAACTGGATATACATACGTGCAACTGGTGCAAATGTTTCTTCATAATCAGTTAAATATTCTTGCGTGAAACCACGAGCTACAAGTCTGGCTTTGTATCTGACTAGGTTTCCAAATTCATCCTGTTTAATGCTAAAAACCCATTTGCAATCAATTATATTTTTATTACTAGGCCTTTTTACCAAAAGCCATGTATTGTTTTCAGAATGCGAATCTAGTTCATCCTGTACTGATTTTTCCCAATAAATTTTGTCATCTCTACTCTTAATTTCTTCAAAGCAATTTGGTATATTGCTAAAATATGTATAGCAATTCATTAAACATTTTTCTATTAATCTATATTAACATTTAGGTTTATCTTTTAATCTTTCACTGCGTCGAATTTCATTATTCTCTCCAGTAATTTCCACTGGATCGGTATTCTCCAGATTTGTGGAATTTTCACAAGGCTGTTCAACAGTTTTGGAATTGTCATCAACAGTTTCCATATTTTCCATTTCATCCAATGGAAAGCAAGACTCTATATTTTCAGAATTTACATTCTGAAAATCAACTTCTTGTTTTTCATTCTTATTTTCCAAACAAGAGTTTTCACACCGTTCCATTTCATTTTGGAACACTGAGTCTTCAGATTGTACAACACAATCTTCTACAGACCTTGAATGAAACATATTTGTTTCGTCCACCACAACATCTCTAGCTGTCATAAACTTTTTTGCTTCCACATCCCACAATTTAAACCCATTCGGTTCATATCCAACAAGTATACATTTTGTCGATTTTTCATCGAACTTTCGATTTCTAATTTTGTTATGTAGGTATACTGTTGATCCAAATATCTTCAGATATTTCAAAACCGGGTTTTTATTATGCCAAATTTCATAAGGTGATTTCGTAAAATCTTTTAAAGCTCTTGTTGGACATTTATTAATTAGATAAGTTGCAGTTAAAACTGCTTTTCCCCAGAAACTTTGCGGTAGTTTAGCTCCATTAACCATAGAGCGAACCTTTTCTGAGATAGTTCTGATCTGCTTTGGCAATAAAATCTTTAAAAACTGAAAACAAATCTGATTTGTATGTTATTAAATATGTCACACAGTAATGGGTATATTGATCAATAAAAACCACATAATAATTTTTATTATCAATTGTACCCCTGTACAATAACCCCCTGGTTATCGGACCACAAATATCTGAGTGTACTACAAACAATGGCCTATTAATATGATCTTTATTTTTGAATTTTTCAAATCTCAATCATGACATTTTTCCATTAATGCATGCTTCGCATAATTCTTTATTTAAATCTACTTTACTTAGTAGATTAATGTCTTCAAACAAATTGTTTCTTTTTATACTCTGTTCCCAAAGGGAAAAAGAGTATATTGGGTTTGTGCAATGTCCGTCTTGCTGTCCGCCCGTCTGTCCGTATGAACGCAATACTTTTCGGCGCTATTAGAGCTAGAGACTTGAAATTTTAAACATATACTCATATATGCGCTTAAAATATAAAGTGTAAAATTTTTTCCGATCCGCCCACTAGGGGCGTGGCAAATCGGCAAAGAAGTTTGCTGTGTTGTGTAACTGCATAATTCATGCATACAAATAGCTTAGTAGTAATTGCCAAGATGGCAGAAAGCATTTTAACATAAAAATTCATGAATTCAAAAAATAAAATTTTTTAATTTTCGATTCATAAATAAAAAGTTTCCAGAGGTATTTGAACCCAGGTCTTTTGAAAATGACATGTAATCGTTAGCTAAACTGAAATACAAACTTCACTGCTATGTCACTTGGATGTATATACATGTAGAAATATCTGTATACACATACATACATACATATATGCATGTATGCGTATATGTATGCTTGCTCACGGCACCGTGGCTAATCAGAAAATCAGTTTCTAGTGCTTAAATGCACAATTCATATGCGTATGTTTATAAATTATTCTCAATTGGTAGCAAGCATTTTGTAATAAATATACAAATACAAAAAAAAAAAAAAATAAATAAAATAAAATAATAACAATAATTTGTGAAAAGAAGTTTTCTGCGGAATTTGACCACAGCACCTAAGCATAGCTTGCATACCGCTTACCACCGGCGCCACTGCCCGAATGTAAGCTTTGTTCAATTTCAATTTCAATTTATTTCACTCTTTGTTATAATTACAGTTTTGTGAATAGTATCTTACAATAATTAAAGAGTTTAGACTAAGGACTAGGCCTTTTCTGCTTAGATATTTTTTTTAGGAGTATGACATGGTATATAAGATGACATAATTATTGGGGGAAAAATCAAAGAAATAGAAAACCCCAAGGTAATTTATTACAAGCTAACTTAAACACTAATAATACTTAAAAACTAAATGGCTATGCCAGGTCATTTATATGTGAATATGTTGATTCACAACATTTGGTTATGAAATTTTGCGATAGTCGCGATAATCTAATATCTACCAATTCGACATTGGCTCGACAGTGTAGATCAGACGTGGAATGATGCCAAGGAAGATTCAAAACAAGCTTCAAGACTTTATTTTGTGTGATTTGCAACTGACTTATGTGACATTTGGCTATATCTGACCAAACTGGTGCACCGTAAAAAGTAACTGATTGGAAAATAGACCTAAACAAAAACATTTTGTTTTCTATGTTCAGCCTCGAGTTTCTGTTTATAAGGGGATATAGCGTACGGATTAAATGTTTGAGTTTTTTGTTTGTGTTGGTTATATGGTCTTTGAATGTAAGTCTTTTGTCCAGAATAATACCCAGGTACCTGACATTTGGTTCCCACTTAATATATTCCGAGCCCAATCTGATATCTGTTGTTGGAACGTAGATGTCCTTTCGTTTTTTTGTGAAAAATATTGCCTTGGTCTTTTCTGGGCAGACTAAAATTTTCCATTGGGAGAAATATGTACCTAAAGAGTCGTATGCTGCCTGGAGGTTTCGTACTATATCTGCAGAACGAATTCCACCACAAAGAATTGCTGTGTCGTCCGCAAAAACCGAGGTTGTGCATTGGGGTAATATTGGGGGATCAGATGTATATATATTATATAGAATAGGAGATAGGCATGAGCCTTGGGGACAGCCTGCTGAAGTATTAACTGTTGTGGATGAAGCATTTCCTAAATATACTATAAAAGATCTGTTTTTTAGATAACTTTGGACTATCTTTATGGCCGCAGGTGGGAAATTTAGATGTAACATTTTATGTATTAGGCCGTCATGCCACACTGAATCAAATGCGGCTTTGATATCTAGCAGTACCATTCCCGTTGACATAGAACTAGAGAAGTTGTCTTTAATAATTTTTTTAATTCTACAAAGGGGCTGAACAGTATTGTGTTCGTTTCTAAATCCAAACTGGTGACTTGGAAGGGTATTATTGGATTCGACAACATGAGTTAATTTACCTTTGATAACCTTCTCTAGTATTTTACTGACTGCCGACAAAAGACTAATAGGCCTGTAAGATGAGAGTAACTCGATAGGCTTATTTTGTTTTGGAATAGGAACAACTTTGGCACACTTCCAGACAGAAGGGAAATAACTTAGCTCTAGGCATTTATTGACTATGCACGTAATAAACTTTATTCCCTTCGTAGGTAGGGTTTTTAAGCATAGATTGTCAATTTGATCAATACCTGGAGATTTCTTCTTCTTCAGTCTTTTCAGTATATCTTTTATGACGCTGGAGCTAATAAAGTAGTCATTCAGCGGCTCTATAGATAATTGAGCGACTGAGAGGATTGAGGCATCGACAGCGGCTTTAGTTAGTGGATCACCGAGCCCAGCGGATACGGTATGGTTTAGTCGAAACGATTGAGCTAACGCCTCAGCCTTTTCTTCATCTGTCGAGTGACTTATGTTGTTATTGACTAATGTTGGAATAATTAAGTGTTTCTTTCTAATAATTTTGGAGAGTTTCCAAAAAGGGGAAGGCTGCAAGAGTGATATTCCAGGATTTATTTCTAAATTCTAGTATCGCCTCGGTAATTAGTTTATTTAGCCATTTGAACAGGATGAGATCGGATTGGTGACGATACCTAAGCCAGGTGCGCCGTCGTATGTTTCTACTCTTTATAAGGTTTATAATGTTTTGCGGCAATGGTTTTGGAGAAAATTTTATTTGTTTTTTTGGGATGCTAATATCTTTGGCTTCACGGAGGACTTCACTAAAAATGTTGATCATATCATCAACATCTTCTGTGCGCCACATTAAGTTTGAGCTTCGGGGCGGCAGCGGAAGCGAATTTTCGACGAAACGGGCGAATCTTACCCAGTTTGCTCTTTTTACATCGAAGTAAAAGTAGTTTGCGGGTAGTAGAGGCAGAATTGACTGATACCTCAAGCAGCACTGGAATGTGATCAGAATTTAGTGCGTGTAACACTCGTGGGCTAGCTAGATAACCAGGACGATTGGTAAGGAAAATATCTAAGGTAGAGGGTTGCCCGTGACTTCCTGCGGGGTAATATGTATGTTCGGAGGGATGCATTAGATAAAAGTTCCTGCAGTCTACCTTAGATTTAAGTAGGTTACCCCACGAGTTCGCTCTAGAGCATCCCCATGACTGATGTCTGCAATTAAAATCCCCCCCCAGAATAAATGTTCCATTTGCACTACACAACTTATGTAAATCGGCCTGAAAAAGCTGTTTTTTAGAGGAATTTTCGCGGCCCCCCTGGGAAATAGCATGAGAAAATGGACATCTCAGTGCCATCACTAATAAAGATTTTTACGCCAATCGTTTCAATAATTTTAGTATTAGGGAGAGGTAACAAAGAGTGGCGGATATTTTTTTTAATAAAGATTGCTACCCCTCCTCCTCTGCTAGTCGTACGGTCGTTTCTGTAACAACTATAATTAGGAACCTTGAGGAAGATACAGTTTTTTAGCCAGGTTTCAGATACAAGGCAGATGTCAATGTCGCTGTCAAACAGGAAGTGACAAAATTCTTCTTTCTTGTTTTGAATGCCCCTGGCATTCCACGCAATGATCTTTACTTTGTCTATCATTAAGAAAGAAACTTGAAGGCAAGTGAGGTTATTACCTCAAACTGGTCAGTCTTGGATTTACAATTTCTGAGATTACTAATGAGCTCAAAAGTAAGACTTTTTAACTCGTCTAGCGAAAAGAGATCACTACTTATCTGTGGCTGCCTGGTCCAAGTTGTCTTTAATGGTTCAGATATCTGTCCATTAAGAGTTGGAAAAGTTTTAACGCAGTTTATCTGTGGTGACGGCAAACGGAAAAAGGAAAATGATTTGAGAGTATGCACCTGGAACGTACGGACATTGTACAGACCCGGTGCTGCTCAACAACTAGCGGATACCCTCAATGAGTTGAAGGCTGACATCACAGCCATCCAGGAAATGCGATGGAAAGGGCAGGGGCGCATAAGAAAAAGCAGCTGTGACATCTATTACAGTTGTCTTAATGATAGGCGTGAATTTGGTTGTGGTTTCGTCGTAGGGCCCAAGTTGCGGCACCGAGCCTCGCACTTCACACCAGTTAGCGAGAGGATTGCGACGATCCGAATAACTGCCAAATTCTTCAACATCAGCCCTAATCTGTGCGCATGCCCCGACGGAAAGAGAAAGACGATGCTACCAAGGATGCTTTCTATGCAGAGCTCGACCGAGCATATGGCCGTTGCCCGTCACATGACGTTAAAATCCTTCTAGGAGATTTTAACGCCAAAATAGGGCGGGAGGGCATCTTTGGAGCAACCGTTGGCCCGTTTAGTCTGCACGAGTCCACATCGAGCAATGGACTTTAGACTAATAGGATTTGCGGCCCCGCACACAATATGATGTACGTAGTACAGGTTTTCGTCACCTCAACATCCACAAGGCATCCTGGCTGTCGCCTGATCGTCTGACGCGAAATCAGATTGATCATGTTGTGATCGATGCAAGGCATGCATCTAGCATCCTTGATGTGAGATCTTGTCGGGGGTCCTAACATCGACTCTGACCATTACCTTGTTGCAGCCAAGGTACGCGCACGGCTGTGTGTCGCGAAAAGTCTCACGTCAAGGTATGCCAAAGAAAGCTGGACATCGAAAAGCTGCAATCACAACGACATAAGGATGCCTTCTCCACTCGACTCTCGGGCCGACTCGGCCAACTCCCTCCAATGCCTATAAATACAACGGATATGTGGGCGTACATGTCCAATGCCATAAACGCCTCTGCTGTGGAAGTACTTGGGTTCCAACGCCCTCCCAACCGGAATCCATGGTACGACCAGGAGTGTCGGGAAGCGACTGCAGCAAAAGACGCCGCCTACAGAAGAACGCTGCAAGCAGGAGCTACTCGAGCGGTGGTGGATATTTATAGGTCGCGGAGACGAGACGAGAAGCGCCTTTTCAGGAGGAAGAAGCGGGAGATGGAAAGGCTTGAGTGTGAGAAGATGGAGAGTAGCAGAAGCAAGAACGATGCCCGTGACTTTTACCGGAGGGTCAAGCGCATGACCCAAGGGTATAAGTCTGGATCGCTTGCCTGCAGGAGTGACGATGGAAACCTGGTTACTGATGCGGAGATTGTACTGAGGTTATGGCGGGATCACTTTGAGAGTCTTTTGGCTGGAAACAGTGAGAATGAGCTTGAAGAAGTTGGTCCACTAACCCCAATCAGAGATGATGGTGTTGAAGTTCCCATCCCTAGCCATACGGAAGTCGAGACAGCTATACAGCGTCTTAAAAACAATAAAGCCGCGGGAGCAGATGGCTTACCGGCTGAATTGTTTAAGGATGGAGGCGATGAGCTGGTAGGGTGCATGCACCAACTTATCAGCAGCGTATGGCTAACGGAAAGCATGCCCGATGATTGGAACCTCAGTATGATCTGCCCAATCCTGAAGAAGGGTGATGCAACACAACGCACCAACTACCGTGGCATCAGCCTTCTTCCCGTCGCATACAAGGTTCTCACGAGCGTAATGTGTGAGAGACTGAAACCACATGCTGAAGCATTGATAGGTCCTTATCAATGCGGTTTCCGTCCTGGCAAGTCTACAGTTGACCAGATCTTCACATTGCGCCAAATCCTGGAGAAAACACACGAGAACCAATTCGACACATACCACCTGTTCGTCGATTTTAAAGCTGCTTTTGATAGCCCACGGCGAGACTGCCTGTACGCTACCATGTCTGAGCTTGGTATTCCTGCAAAGCTAATACGGCTTTGTAGCATGACATTGAGCAACACCATCAGCTCTGTCAAGGTAGGAAATGACCAATCCGAAACCTTCAATACCAAGCGGGGTCTCAGACAAGGCGACTCGCTGTCTTGTGTGCTCTTCAATTTACTTATGGAGAGTATAATAAGGAAAGCTGGAGTGCATCGGATGGGCACAATACTGGGATACAAAAGTGTCCAGCTCCTTGGTTACGCTGATGATATTGATATCATTGGTCGTACCAAGCGTGATGTAACTGCGGCTTTTGGAGCTATCGAAAGGGAATCAGCTAAAGTTGGTCTTGCAGTAAACATGGGCAAAACAAAGTTTATGGTGTGCAGTACTAGAGAGTCGCGGCGTCTTGACTCTTACCTTACTGCTGGAGACTATAACTTTGAGTCTGTCAAGGACTTTGTCTATTTGGGAACTGCAGTGACCAACAAAAATGATGTCAGCCTGGAGATCAAGCGGAGAATTACACTTGCCAACAAATGTTACTTTGGGCTCAGTAGGCAAATGAACAGTAGAGCCCTCTCTCGAAAGACAAAGGTAACCCTTTACAAGACACTCATCATTCCAGTGCTGCTTTATGGAGCGGAAGCCTGGACCGTGACGCAGTCAGATGCAGCTGCTCTTGGTGTCTTTGAGAGAAAGATTCTTCGCAAGATCTTTGGACCAATTTGCGTTGGCGAAACCTATCGTATCAGGTGGAACGACGAGCTGTACGAGCTATACGGCGATGTTGACATTGGCAAGCGAATTGACATTCAGCGTCTTCGTTGGTTGGGTCACATTGCTCTTATGGAGGAAAACACTCCAGCTCGTTCGGTTTTTGATGCGGTAGTTAGAGGAGAACGAAGAAGGGGTAGACCTCGAACCCGTTGGAAGGACCAGATGGAGGCAATCCTGAATGGTGTTACCAACTGGAGAAGTTGCGCACAGGACAGAGAAGCGTGGAGGCAAATTGTGCATCAGGCTGTGCTCCGATAGGGGTGTTATTGCCAATTATTATTATTATCTGTGGTGACTGTGATGATGTTCTGACTACCCGTGCTTTGGTGACGCCCCTATCCCTTGCTTTCATATAGTTTATTCTGCCTGGGCACTCCATTGAATTAGACTTATGAGAGCCGTGACAATTTGCACACTTAACAGGTAATTTTTCTGGACACTCAATAGTTTTATGGTTTCCTGCGCAATTCATACAGTATGGTTTTACACTACAATAGGACGATCCGTGCCCGAACATCTGGCAGTTGTAGCACTGAGTCACGGTGCTTGGCCTGCGTCTTTGGTAGTCCCATTTGACTCTGATATGGTCAATGACAGAGAAGTTTTTCTTCAGCTCGTTTAGACTTGTAGATTTGTTGACAAAGTAAACTATGTACAGCGAGAAAATACTATTGTTGGCTCGTTTCCTTTGGATAAACTTGACATCTGTACAATGAAGTCCCATTTGGGTAAGCTTGTTTCTAACCTCATCAGCCGGAGTGTCGTCAAGTCCCGTAAGCACCGCTTTGTATGGTTTATTGTGTTTTTTTGCAAAGGAGAAAAACTCATGTTTATAGGTTTGCAGATGGGTGCAGACATTGGCAAAATCCACCTCTTCTTCGCAGTGTAATTTAACTCCAATAGAAATTTTTCTAATTGAGTAGTCTTTGACATTCAGTAATTTGCAAATATCATGTAGCTGTTCAGCGCTAATTTTAAGCACCGTAATAGGAGGAACGTGAATTTTGGTTTTGTTTCAGATTACTTCTTCACACTGTTCGTTATCAGTTTGGTCATCTAACGCTTGTAACGGTTGATAATAGTTGTTGTTGCTCTGCCGTTGACCAGTGTCTGTTTTTGGAGTTTTTCTGCGCTGCGTTGGCGACATAGCGACGCCAGCCAGATTTATTGATCTCTTTATTTTGTTTTTGTTTTGATTGTCGGAGAGATAAGGAATGTCACTTTCGCGATGCGCTCGTATGCACGTGAGTGTAAGCTTTGTTAACTAAAACCAAATAAGGCATTGCTAGAGCGCTTTTTGACATAACTAAAGTAACGATCGGAAAATTCACAATTCAGTCACAATTCTTAGAATAGTCTGGCATGCAAACTTTTGTATGCATACATAGAAAATCGTGTGTATACTCGTATACTGTGTACATGTGCAAGTCTCTATGTATGTATAGGAAAAACGTTAGTTGCCTGCCATGTACGTTTGTTAATTGCCGAAATATTTCGTTTATTAAATGTTTATTTAATAAATAAATGTGGGAACAAAGTATTTCGCATTTAGTTGCGCCTAACTGCAACGTTCTTACTTGCTATTTCCTCGAATTTTCCGAAAACTAATGTGACCCAATCTTTCATGCCACAAGCGATACTCTGCATTTTTGGTTATATTCGAATTACATGAATAAGCTGTATTATTCAATTTAAATTTTACAAATGGAACATTATACTCACATGCTCCAGCAAATGCCATTTGACCATTTTTAGTGACCTTCACACCTTCAGAATTAAATTCCACTGTCATTCCAGCATTTTGCATTTTCCGAACTGACAAGAGATTATGTGGTACATCCTTGCAAAATAGCACGTCCTCCAATGTTATGTTAGTGCTCTGGCTTCTTAATTGAACAACTCCTTTAACTGTTGCATAGATGCATTCTCCGCATTTGGCAATGGCTATTTTTGCAGGATTCTCAAAGAACATGGTCAGAAAACAATTCCTTATCTTTTATGATGTGATCTGAAGCTCCTGAGTCTAATATGAATGAAACCTCGCTACTATTCGATACATTTGCTACTTGTCTTATCATAAAGGCAAAGCCACGATCTGCTTGAGCTGTTGCTTCCTGCGCTTGCTTATTTTCATTGACATTAGTGGCGACATTTGATCTTTTGAAAATAAAGCAATCTTTTTTCAAATGACCGGGCTTTCCACAATGAAAGCACTTTTGCCTCTGCTTCATTTTATTTTAAACTAACTTTGTTTGAAAAAAAAAAAACTTTTTATTTTCTCTATTTTCTTTATAATTCACAGCTTGCAAAACTTTGATACTTGTATCTTTACTCATGGATTTCAATTTAATTTCATGGTCAAGGAGACGTGTTTTAACAAAACCTAAAGTTAGATTACTCTCTGACAATGTCCAATGGCTGTGATGACTCCATCAAAGCTAGATGGAAGAGTCAAAAGTAGATGAGAAATTTTATCCATTTCATCAATCTTAGCTCCTGATGCAATAAGCTCAGTAATTAAATCATCAAATATATAGAAATGATTAACAATTGTACGGGATTAACAATCGACCAATTGTACGGGACCAGATCGAAATGGCGGAGGCATCTGCATTAGAAGCGGGGAAGCAGGCCACAAAATGAAAGACTGCAAAAAACCCCAAAATGTTGCATCTGCACTGACGCAGGGTGTACCTCTGTTGCTCACATGCCAGGATCGCAGAAATGCCCAGGTACTCGTATAGCACCATGATAAAGATACTCCAAGGTAACCTACACCGGAGCAAAACTGCAGATGCACTTTTGACACAGATCGTAGCGGAATACGCTATAGATATTGTGATCATTAGTGAGCAATACAAGCAGAAACCAACGGAGTTTGGTTAGAGGACAAAACCAAGACTGCGGCCATATGGATTCCCAGTGCCAGTGGACAGCTGCTACAAGAGAGCAAGCTAGGAAATTGTTATGTCTACTCACGGTTAAGGGATGTCGTAGTAGTTAGCTGCTACCTGACACCTAGCGACGACATAAACACTTTCCAAATTAAGCTAGACGCAATCGAGGACCTGCTCATGGATCGAAGGAAGCCTTTTATTGTGGCAGGCGATCTCAACGCACGAGTAGTAGATTGGGGTATGCCCTCGACTAACTGTAGAGGACATAAAATCATGTATATGGCCGCTAGGACTAGACTTGATGTAGCAAACCGCGGTAACAGACCCACCTTCCACAGGCCAGGTTGCGAAGGCATTATTCCGGACATAACCCTTGCATCTGAGCATATTATAGATCGGATCAAGGACTGGAAAGTATTGGACGACTTCACTGGTAGTGATCATGAGTATATCTCATACACCTACTAGAATAATAGACGACAACAACACGCGGGGGGTGTGTTCTATAAAAAAAACCGTGCATATGGGACATACATAAAATTGATTACTCACCGAACTTGACAGAAGTGAGCGACAATTCGATGGGGCATTGAGTACGAACCAAATTGTCGAAAGAAGCTTTACAGCCATGGTAAAAGCGTGTAACGTTTCGATGCCAAGAACGCACGGCAAACATGGCAGTAGCCGGCAGGCATACTGGTGAAACTATGATATCGCAGAGAAAAGACGAGTATGTATACAGTGCAGAAGAAAACTGACAAGAGCACGACACACTAGAAATTTTATTCTAGAAGTGGTTGCAGCGAAGAATGTGAGAAAGGAGCTGTCGATTGCTATCGCTCGCAGCAAACAAGACAAGTGGAAGGAGCTCTGCAAAGAAGTAAACAGAGATCCCTGGGGACTTGGCTACAAAGTAGTCATGAAAAAATTGAGGAACTCTGGAGCAACGCCAAACGTGGATGATGAAACGATGGCTGCTAGCTGCAATAGATGCCGCTGGAGGACTCAGCCCCTACCAGCATGGTTTCAGGTCCGGAAAATCCATAATGGGAACTATTGATGAAGTTGTACAGGCAGCCAGAGCAACGAAAAGAGGAAATGCATACTCGCGCACAGTGGTTATATTAGTAACGCTCGACGTCAAAAATGCGTTCAATAGTGTTAGATGGAGCGATATGCTTGCTTCCCTGGAGCAACGTTTTCGAATAGCGGAGTACCTAGTGCATATTATGAGAAGCTACTTGCAGGATCGAGTACTCCTGTATGCCACACAGACTGGTACAAAACGCTATAGAGTGACTGGAGGGGCTGCATAGGGGTCGATTCTAGGACCAGACCTGTGGAATATCAGCTACGACGACATTCTAAGACTGGAAATGTCTGAAGAAACATTTCTAATCGGATACGCTGAAGACATCGTGGCTGTTATCACTGCCAGAAACACCACAGAATTCCAAAAGAGACTGGCCCAAGTCATGATCCGCACGCAGACATGGCTTAGCTCTCAAGGATTGGAACTTGACACCCATAAAACAGAGTTACTTCTGTTTACAGGAAAGCAGATTCTAGCCGAAATAGAGATGCGAGTAAGCGGAAATCAAATAAGGACTCAGAGGACAGTGAAATATCTAGGCGTTAGACTAGATAGCAAACTCACTTTCGGGGAACAGCTGAAGCATGCCACGCGAAAAGCAGCTGCAATAACGGGCTCTCTCAGTAGACTGATGGCAAACGTTGACGGTCCGACGGAAGGGAAACGGAGACTTCTTATGGAAACGACGAACACTACACTACTCTATGGTAGCGAAGTATGGGCGGATACTCTATAGGCAGTAAGGCGAAAACCGATGTTATCCGTGCAGAGAAGAGCAGCCTTGCGGATAATATCGGTTTTCGCCTTACAGCTGCCTGTGGAGTATCCGTGCAGAGAAGAGCAGCCTTGCGGATAACATCGGCGTATCGCACAGTATCTGGAGCTGCAGTAGTCGTGAACACAGCAGTCATACCGGTGGACATACTTGCTCTAGAACGCAAGAAAATATGGCAGCTTCGGCAGAGCGGGGAATTCTCTGAACAGGCAGCAAAGATCATACGGCAGCAAACCATAGCCTCCTGGCAGGCGAGATATGGAAGATGGACTGCAAAAGTAATTCTTGATCTCGAGCAGTGGATAAGTACAGAGCACGGTGAAACGTCTTTTTATCCTACACAAATGCTCTCCGGTCATGGATACTTTCGAAAGTACCTAAATAAGATGGGGAAAACGAACGAATACAGCTGTATTTACTGCAAAAATACATGTATTTACGAATTCCGCAAGTGGATGAAAAACGGAAGGTGCATTTTTAAAACTAAACAGCATTTAATTCACGGTAATCAACACATAAGTGATGAGATCCGTCCTTTTTGTTCACTAAAATCATAGGACTCTCATAGGTTGAGCAACTTGGCCTTATGACATTGCATTCTAATAATTCTTTAATCTTGTCGCGTACCAACCCCCTTTATTTGAGCTAAGTCTGTATGGTCTTCGCTGAACAATAAATAATTCTAATGTAATTAAGTTACAAAGTATTTGCAAATTGCTACAAATACCGTCTTTGCTAATACCTTTTAGCGTTACTACATTGTTAGTTCTTTTACCAACTAACTTAGCACTTATCTTATGTTTAATAAATGAACATTCCGCTCCAGAGTCAAACATTGTCGTAAACGTCTCGCATTGATGAACCATCTCTACTTTGGACTCAACAACTTCGCACAGTTGTACTTTGTTCACCTGATGGGTATCTTTCTCCACCTTTTGCTTACTGCACTGAGTTGAAATGTGTCCAACCTCGCCACACTTAAAGCAGGTTATATTTGAGCGCTGATGATTAAAAATGCTCTTGTCGCTACGCTCTTTTTTTTACTTCTGCCTAGCTCTGCATTCAGCCATCTTGTGACCCAACTTTCCACAATAATGACATTTTATTTCGACCGTTTTATGTCAGATGCAGGTTCTTCCTCTTTGAAAGACTTCTTCCGTTTGTTAAATGTACAAGCTTTAAGCTCGGTTTACAGTTCACTCCTAGTGCGTACGTTTGAAGTAAAGGTTAGTCGTTGCAATCTAGTATCAGTGTGAGCCAACTGAGCAAGTGTCACAGAAAACGCAATCTCCTCCACATCCATCTCCCGCCATTTATTGATGAGTGACGTCACCATACGACTAGCATAATTTGAGAGGCATTCTCCTTCTGATAACATAGTCAAAAACATAGCAGCTGGTGTTTCTACACAAGTAAAACGCTGAATGAAAAGCTCCTGTCTGGATAACATACTTGGTAGAGGCACTGCGACGCACTGCCTTCCAACGCTGCACTCAAAGCCATCACCCACGCACTGCCTTTTATGTTTTTTCTGTTAAAGTTATATTTGCCATAGAACAGCACGCGGACGCGTCAGCGCCGAAAAGATCTGCGTTGAATTTTGGCAACAAGCACCGACGACATTAATGTTTTTACAAGTTCAACTACATTTTTATTTTGCATTTCCATTAACACTCGCCACGATTTATTTGCCTCATTAGGTAGCGAGCCGAATCCCACTTCTGATGTCGAGGTGCTACTAGTATCGTTCGCTTGGCCGGCTGACATTATTACTTCGTTAATTGCGTATAACGTATGTGACGTATATTGCACGCGCAGTATGAGTTTGTTTCAAAAATTCGATAAGTTGTATATTTCCAGAGTTATCGATAAACGAATATATCGAAAATCAGTTCTAAAATTGTTTTTAATTCATCTTTAGAGTTAGAGCCTCCAAGTCTTCGGCATATACATACAGTCTGTCAAGAATGAGTTGGTACACTGGGAAAAAAATTTGATTTTTTGACTTTAGATGCGAATATCTAAGTCAATAATGCAAAAAAAAAAAAAAAAAAAAAAAAAAAAAAAAACAATTTTTTTAAAATGGGAATCTGTTTAAAATTATATATTTAATTTATATATAAAAATAGAAAACAAAATATTTAATATGTAACAAATAAATTAACAACAAGTAAGAAAACTCTAGTCGAGAGTGCTCGACTAGATAATACCCTGAACCCAATTTTAATAAAATAAAATAATAATCTGTACTGTGGTTTGGTTTTTTGTAATTATCTTGAAAATGCATCAATTTTAGTGCTGAAAATGGCAAAAAAACTTCTTAATTTTGACAAATAGTTCAATATATAGCTCTTGATTAAAACCAGTGTCGAACGTGACAAAAAGTTGATTTTTCTGGAGAATTACCCATATGGATATATCAGAAAGTATACATAAGAATGTATGCGTGTAACGTTCAAAATGTACACATGTATATATACATTGCATTGCCAAAAAAAAAAATAATAATAGATGGAGCTTATATTAGTTGAAATGCGAAAAATGTTATATTATTAAATATCATTAAAAATAGACCCAACAAATAGACGTTCCTCGATTAACACGCATCACCTTAATTAAAACAGACACTTCATAATTGTAAAAGAAATATATCAATGCCACTCGAAGCTGTAATAGCCATAGTAAATAAGTTCACTGCTAAAGCGCCATCTAGCAAGTTTAAATTTTTAGACCATGCTACACTAGTTTTGAATGTACATGTGGGCGTACATATAGGAAAACTCTTACCGCAGATGTCACGTGCTTTTGTTATTTGGGCAAAATTTCTGTTTATTATTTTCTGTTGACTTAACGGAATAAAATATAATTGAAACAAAAACACTTTCTGAAATGATGCTATTAAATATTTGAAATTATAAAAAAAAAACGCACTTATTCACAATTAGTTAAACTACCAACTGACTTTCAAAGGTATCAAATACAAAACAATAAATAATAATAAAAAAGAAAGCAATAAAAAAAAAAAAAAAAAATTAAATTAAAAATAAGAAATTATGAAGGACTTAGGCTAGACTAGAACCTGCGACACCCCAATATTTGTTGCTTCTGCCTAACCATCTACACCACGGCTCACTTGAACGGCAGAGTAGCGAAAACGAATCAAATTCGCCATATACGAAAAAAACTAAAGCAGTGGCTGAAAATACAAATACAATTCAAAGACAATTCTAACGCAATTCAAAAACAATTGTGATTCTTAGAATTTGCACGCATAGCAACATAGAAAACGGCCCAAGATTTTTTGTGTGTATAAATTATAATAAGACGGGTTATTATGCAAAGACACTTTATTCCTTTATCAATTATAATCTTTTTATTAGCTCGTGTGAGCATTCTGCGAGAAGATTCCAAACTAAAACTTTATAAACCTAAACGGCGACTCCAAGCCATCGCTGCCGGCGGCCGGGCCGACAGAACGCTGAGCTTGCAACTTCTGCGGACGATCACCCCGCTGTTGCGTGGTGGTGTCCAATTTCGCCTGCAACTCTGTTGCAACGGCATCCGGTGAAGCTATTGCTGACTCGCTGTCAGCATTATTTGATCGGCGCGTGCTAACTCCTCCCCGGGTAGGTTGAAACCCGTCCTCGGGTTTCCCATTGATCGGTTTCCGTCGACATATTTTAAAACCGATGACTAGGAGGAGCACCAGAGAAATCAGTATTGATGCAGCCGAGCGACCTTGATGACAATTCGGCATTAAGGTTGCTGATGTGGCGAAGGTTGCTCAGGCTCAGGTCGTGCAGAAACGGGAGGCTCAGGTGTTCCCGGAATAGTGTGATGTTGACTATTCCAGCCGTCGAAACTGCTGGCTTTTTTCTCAGAATACCCTTATGGTTGACGTAAAGGGTTCCATTCAGAGAGATGTGGTCGTCGAAGGTAACCAAGTAGGTCCCCGTGACCTGTTGGCTAGTGCCAGTGCTGTCCACTGCATGGATTGTGGCGCTATTGATGATTATTACGCCTACATCGACGACGGCTATGGGTTTTAGATGCCCCTGTCGTGTGGCGCATTGGGCAGTGCCACCTGAGACCAGTTGTTGAGCACACGTTGGTTTCTGCATTTGGTTGCAGAAGGTGGTGCTCACAGTAGAGGCGCAGTCGCGCACGGCGAAGGTTTTCCTCTCGCAATCGGCCACCACGTCACCTTCTTCAAAATCTATTATTATATTATTACGTTGAACAGGGAAAATATTTATCTTTTTGCAATGTAACTTAGGTCTAGGGAATTTAATTAAAAAATATAGTATTTGGGAATTTTGGTAAGCCTTAATATTAGAGACCTCTAGTAGGTATGTTACGCTAACATTGGTGAGTTGCTCATTTAACTCTTTTACGTCAATGCTGTCAAGTATGAGTGGGCTGATTAGATTTATTTTTGCGAGTGAAATGGAAAGAATTAAATCTTCTAGATCCGAAATTATCATTCTGTTTTTCGCCAGGATAGTCGTATAAAAGTGTTCGACTTCCGTATCTGGTTTTTGGATTGCATTAAGAGTTCTTGAAATTTCGTTGAGTCTTACTTGAATTTTATTATTTATCTCAATTTGTTTGTTTTCTGAATCTATTAGTTGTCCCTGTTTTAACTTTATCTGCCCCCAGTCATCAAATTCAGGGGTTCCTGCTATTGCTTTAAGAGCACTACCTATCAGGTTTATGCTTCTGGCTTGTCTATGGTGAACATTAAGAGTGCTAATTAAGGTGGTTATGTGCTGTAGGTCAGTCTTCAGTACCTGTCTCATGTGGTCTTTTGGTAGTTTGTCCACTAGTGTCCATGTCTCGTCGGCGTATGTCTCGTCTATCGTTAAGTTAGTCGTGTGTCCTATGTAACCGTATTCGTCCCAAATCGTCACGTCACCGTCTATTATAGGTATATAGTCCGCGTGCGTATAGTCATTAAGTCTTGAGGTCGCGTCGGTTCTAGTCAGAGTCACAACTACTAATGTTAGAATATGTGTTATCCTAAGATAAAAGATACAAAAATTAAGAAGTTATTAACAATGGTCTACTTAAGGCTGTCCTTATGGACCACCCTCCCTTTTATAAGGACCGTTGTCCCAAGGTCTGCTTCAACCACTGCTTCGGTGAATAAGGGGGAAAGTTTGTTTCCTAGTCTCTTATTGGAGTTTACCCATACTTTCTCACCTATTTTGTATGATTTGTGAACCCTGTTCTTGTTATGCTGCTCTAGAGACATTTCTTGTGCTGATGTGAGATTGTTTCTTATCTGCACCGCAGCGTTTACAGGTATATTGTGAATGATTTCTATAGGTTGTGGAGTGGAGTGGAGTGGAGCTTTTACATCCACAATTGCGCGTGATTGTATCGGTTGAACGACAGCGAATTTAGAGAATTTGTCGATACAGGTTAAAAAGTATTTCCCGTCTGTGGAGTAAATATCTACATGTAGTATTTCTCCGGCATATGAAGGTATAGGAGTTTTCCCTAATTCTTGCCTGATCGGATGTCGGTCATGTTTGTTCATAGCGCATATTCGACAATTTGCTGCTATTTCGGTTGTTAAACGACCCATTTTTGGGAAAAAATATTCCCTAAGTATTTGTTGGGCATTTTCCTGAGCTGCGCGATGAGCGCGATTGTGCTCCGCTATAGCTATTTCCCTTTGTTCTGTAACGTCTGATATGTCTATCTCGAGGCTTTTACAGTGTCGAAAAGTTGTTGAGGGAAATTCCTTCACTAGGTTATGTTGAATGAAGGCTAGAATAGGAAGATCACAATGAATTGCATTGGTCACTTCGGAGTTTAACACTTCTCGTAGAGTCTGAGTAAGTGTGTTGCGATCGGAAAATTGTATGACATGTCGGGTCTTTGTTTTGAACAAAATATATGTCTTTTGTTGTGGGACAGTGCTTTCTTCCAGTATAATCTGATTACGGAACAGGTTTATCTGTTGTCTCGATTGTGTAAGTCAGAGACTCTTCGCTGTGGATTGTAGCGGCATCGGATTCCGCCGAATCCTCCAGAGCGTTAATATTCTGGCGAGACAGAGCGTCTGCCACAAGGTTCTCTTTGCCTGGCTTATATATGATGTTTGCATTATGCTCATCATTAAAAGCCTTCCAGCGCTTTATCTTGGCATTCGGATTTTTGTCCGAAACCGCGAATGTTAGCGGCTGGTGGTCTGTGTAGATGTTAAGGTTTTTAACACCGTACAAGTAGTTTCTGAGATTTTTCAGTGCCCACACAATGGCTAAGAGTTCTCTCTCATTTGTGGCAAAGTTAATCTCGTTGTCTCGCAATGTGCGCGAGATCATGGTTATAGGGCGTCCGCCCTGAGATAGCACAGCACCAAGCCCTTGGCCTGAGGCGTCTGTTGTCAAGTCAAAAAATCGGGATATGCTAACAGCACATCTTCGGAAGCTAACAGCTCTTTTAATTTGTTAAAGACTTCTAATTGTGTTTGACTTAATTCGATGTTTACCCTCCTCGACTGATTAGCGCTTATCTTGCCATTTTCGCCTTTCAAGACTTCCGTTAGGGGTCTTGCAATTTTGGCGAAGCCTGCTATGAAGCATCTGTAATAGCTCGCTAATCCTAAGAAGGATCGAAGATTGAATAAAGTTTTTGGCGGTTGAAAGTCTTTGATGGCCCGTGCTTTGTCGGCCGACGTTTGTATTCCGCCTCTGCATACTGTGAATCCCAAGTATTCCACGCTCTTTTTGAAGAACTTGGATTTTTCTTGAGAAACTCTCATGCCAGCATCCCTAAGGTTTTTCAAGACCCATTCAATGTGTTTGACATGGTCTTCCTTATTGGGTAAGAAAATCGTCGGTTGTCTTTTGATTTAGTTTCCTAAAATCAATCACCAGACGTTTCTTTTTATGACCTGTTTCGTCGACACCTTTTTTGTCGACTACCCATATTGGATTGTTGTAGGGTGACTTGGATGGTCTAATTATGCCATTCGCCAGAAGTTGTTTAACCTCTGCGTTGACAAATTCAGACACACCCATTGGGTATGGGTATAATTTGGAATACACCGGCTCGCCATCCGTTGGGATAGTGGCAACTGTGTTAATGTTGTAAGGTAAGGATTCGTTAACGTCTGCGAAGGCGTTAATCATCCTATGAATCATACGATTGAAAGTAGGTCTGATCGCGGCAGGCACGTCCGCATCATGGATTTCAAAACAGTTAGTGAATTTGATCTCTTCTATACCCTGATCATACTCTATTTTATTATTTGTTAGGTCGATTTGGGCGTTGACTTGTTTTAACAGATCAAGGCCAATGATGCCATCGAAATCTTTTAGTGATTCGAGCATGAAGAAAAAGGATTTGACTTTGAAAAGGTGAATAAGACGCTTATGTTGGATTTTTGTGTGTCCATGGAGTGACCTAACCTGGAATGGGTTGTTGACTGGCATCCAGGAAGGGGTTTAATATAGTTCCAGTATCAATTAAGAGCTTAATGGTGCGAACTGCTATCGTACGTTCTATGTACGGGAGCAGGGAGTTTCCCCTAAAAAATTGCAGTTTTCTGCTTCTGACAGTTCATCCTCAACTGGCTCTGTCTCATGTTGAGAATGGGACCCGTAGTCGTCAGTATTGTCTTGTTGGGGCAAATGATTTACGTTTTGTTGCGTTCTCATGGATTGGTGCCCATAATTTCGAGAGATTTTATAGCTTTGAACGGGTTGCTTAAAACGCGAGGAAGAATCGACTTCCATTGGTTCGGGTCCGCGGTTCTGTGCTTTTTGGGAATTGAAGCGCTGTTTAGAGCTGCTTGGTTTCTGTTGGTTTGAGTTTGAGTGTGTCTGAAAATGAGGGTTCTTCTTTTGATAAGAACCATCATTCTCCTGCTGACCACTTTGACGCCAGTTCTGGGTCTTTTGGCCATTTGACTTTTGAGGCTTCTCTTCCGAGTATTTTGCAAAACTAGCTGCAAAAATTCCTCTCTCGTTACTCGATTCAGCTTCTTGAGCTAAAGCTAGAGCCGAAGGAAGGTCTTTGGGTTGCGCCGGAAAAACGGCCCACCTCACTGATTTTCTGAGTCCCGAAATGAAGGTGTGCAGAGCGTCATTTCTGAATTTGCTATTCAGGACAGCCGCTGCAGCAGGGTCATGTGTCATTATAGTTTTGTTAGTTAGTAATGTTAACTTTTTCTCGATCTCATCGTAGTATTTTAGCAACGATAGATCGCCTTGCCTAAGCGTGCTCAATTGTTGTTGAATCACATGCACAGGCGTTTTGTCAGAGTATGTGAAGTCTAGTCTGGCAATAATTGCCTGGAAGTTTAGTACAGTATTGAACGAGGCAAGCACAGCGTCTGCTGGTCCTCTAACTTTGTTGCGAATTATTGCAACTGCTTCATAGTGCCTCGAGCTGCCATCGTAAGGTTCAAAAACCTTATAGGCTGCGCAGGCTGCTTATCTCCACGAAACATAATTCTCTTATTTGCCGTCAAACTCTGGAATTGACTTAACTATATCTAAGGGTTCGTCGCATTTATTACCCGCGACAATTTTAATCTCTTCATAGATCTCGACCTGAGCGGTCGGTCCCACAAATCTGTTAAATTGCTCTGTAAGAGCTTTTATTCTGTTTTCAAAAGTAGTTGCTTGCTGCTCGAGTGCATTTTGCATTTGCACTCCGAGTTGCGCTACTTGTTCCTCAGTCATTTTTTGTCATCTGTGTTGCAAAAAAGAAGAGATAAGTTCGTCACCGCTGCTATCGTCCGACCTGTTGCTACCCTGCATTCGCCTAATCGCTTTACTCTAGTAGTAATATCAACGAAATTCAAATTCTTCACTAAAGAAAGAGGGCACTGACAGAATGATTTATTCGGACACTAACAATTTATTCAACAAGATATTTTATTTAAAAGTATTGCATTTTATTTCAAATTTTATTTTATTTAATTCGATTTTTTCTTTTTTTTTTTTATCAAAAGTATTAAATTTATTTATATAAAAATAAATTTTTATTTTAAAGTAATAAGTTTTATTTATATTTAGAATTTTTGATTTGAGTGTATTTAATTTTCATAAAAAATGTTTTATAACGTAAAAGAGAAATGAGCAGTTCACTTACATATGCATTCTTGAATTCGTTTATATAAATCGAATTTATTTGACAGTGGTGGCCGATACAATGGTCCAACGCTGACACGATGGTCCAACGCTGCCTTCGTTGTTTTTTTTTTTTTTTTATTGTACTCGCTCAGCGGTCCGCTGGGGTTTTTTCTTTTTTTTTTTTTTCGTTTTGTTTCTGTTTTATTTTACACTTCTTGTGTTTCACTCGCTCAGCGGTCCGCTGGGGTTTTTTCTTTTTGTTTTCTTTTTTGTTATTCACTTTTTGTTTTTTGTTCGGCTAGCTAATGCTGCTTTTATATTTTCGTTATTGTTGTTTTTTTTTTTTTTTTTTATTGTTTTATTCACAGTGGCTCCTGGCGTTGGCCGAAGAGTTGCACAGATCACAAATGTTAGGTTTTATTTTTTTGTTTTTGTCTATGACTCCTGGCGTTAGCTCAAGGAGTTTCATAGATCACAAATGTTGAAGGCGTGTATGTTCACTTGGCGTTGGGCGCCAATTATTATAAGACGGGTTATTATGCAAAGACACTTTATTCCTTTATCAATTATAATCTTTTTATTAGCTCGTGTGAGCATTCTGCGAGAAGATTCCAAACTAAAACTTTATAAACCTAAACGGCGACTCCAAGCCATCGCTGCCGGCGGCCGGGCCGACAGAACGCTGAGCTTGCAACTTCTGCGGACGATCACCCCGCTGTTGCGTGGTGGTGTCCAATTTCGCCTGCAACTCTGTTGCAACGGCATCCGGTGAAGCTATTGCTGACTCGCTGTCAGCATTATTTGATTGGCGCGTGCTAACTTATATGTTCACACGCATACGAAAATTGATTTGCATTGCTCAACGTTGCTTGCATTTCCATTGTTATTTTAATTGTTTTAAAATTTTTAAAATATATAATGGAATGTAATGAGAGTTTGAGCATATGATCTACATATTCTTTTTAACATTTTACGTTTTTTTAGAAATCATAACTCTTTTACAATTAGCTTTACATGCACAAATACATATGTATGTATGTATGTACGATTGCAGCCACACGCTGATCTACGCTTGCACACATAAACATACATATATACATACATACATACATACATATGTATGTATGTATGTGCGCCCTCAATGCGTCTTTCTGTGTCGCTGCCTTGCTTGCTGCGCCACATGGGTTTTGATGAGAAAACTTTATAGACTAATAATTCTGTTTCTAGATGGACAATCATATTGATATGTTCAGATTAAGATTATGATATTCATATCTATATGCCAAACCAAACTGTATGCCTCTAGTATTTGAAATGCATTTTGTACACATTTGGGGGTGGTGGGGCGAATTGGGGACCGGAATCCAAAATCTGACAAAAACCGAAATTGTATTAAATTAGTATCTATTTATATGCAGAAGACTCAGGACTCTAACTCTAAAGATGAATTAGCTAGAATTTTATAACTGGTTCCCGATAATTTCGTTTATCGATAACTTTGCAAATATACAAGTTATCGAATTTCTGAAACAAACTCGTACTGCGCGCGCAATATACGGACCTAACACAAAAAAGAACAAGAACAAAAAAAGAATGAACTCTCTAGCTTTTGTATCTTCGGAAATCGACGCGTTCAAACATACGGACAGACGGACGGACGGACGGACGGACGGACGGATAGACGGACATGGCTATATCAACTTTTCTCGTCACCCTGATCAAGAATATATATACTTTATGGGGTCTGCCACGCCTCCTTCTGCCTGTTACATATTTTTAACAAAACCATTATACCCTGATTTCCCATTTTCAATGGGTTCAGGGTATAAAAACAATACCCATTGATACCTTAGTAGCCTTTTTAGGCACTGCCATAGTTCTTTATTGTTGTTAGTGGTATATCTACTTAATATGCTTATTGCCGCACTCAAATCTGGCCGAGTACATAACATAATGTACATCAAACAACCAATTAAATTACGACATGAGGCATCAAAAGTTTCTTTAGATTATAAGGCTTCATAGTTTAATTTACTTGGTAATGGTGTGCTGACTGGATTACAATTTTCCATATTAAATTTCTTTAAAACATTATTTATGTATACCGATTGACTAAGTTGTAATTGATCTCCTTTTCTGTCTATTTTAATGCCACTAAAATATCTTATATCTTTTAAATCACTCATTTTAAATTTATTCGTTAAATAAGATTTAAACTTAGACATTGTTTCAATGTTCTTTGTCACGATGACAACATCATCCACATACAAAAGTACGAAAATGTTAAGAGATATATCCCCATTATCTATGAGGTATATACATCGGTCAACTCCAAGATTTACAAAACCAATTTCTTTTAAGACATTTTCCAATGCTTCGAACCAACACCTAGCTGCTTGCTTTAGACCATAAATAGCTTTATTTAGCTTACAAACTGTATCATCATCATGACTCAGTCCTAGAGGAATATTCATGTACATTTTTTCTTTCAAATTGCCATTTAGGAATGCTGTTTTAACATTCATATGATGAATCTTTAAATCGTATTGATTTGCAAGTGCTATGCTACTATGAATCGAAAACTGGATATACATACGTGCAACTGGTGCAAATGTTTCTTCATAATCAGTTAAATATTTTTGCGTGAAACCACGAGCTACAAGTCTGGCTTTGTATCTGACTAGGTTTCCAATTTCATCCTGTTTAATGCTAAAAACCCATTTGCAATCAATTATATTTTTATTACTAGGCCTTTATACCAAAAGCCATGTATTGTTTTCAGAATGCGAATCTAGTTCATCCTGTACTGATTTTTCCCAATAAATTTTGTCATCTCTACTCTTAATTTCTTCAAAGCGATTTGGTATATTGCTAAAATATGTATAGCAATTCATTAAACATTTTTCTATTAATCTATATTAACATTTAGGTTTATCTTTTAATCTTTCACTGCGTCGAATTTCATTATTCTCACCAGTAATTTCCACTGGATCGGTATTCTCCAGATTTGTGGAATTTTCACAAGGCTGTTCAACAGTTTTGGAATTGTCATCAACAGTTTCCATATTTTCCATTTCATCCAATGGAAAGCAAGACTCTACATTTTCAGAATTTACATTCTGAAAATCAACTTCTTGTTTTTCATTCTTATTTTCCAAACAAGAGTTTTCACACCGTTCCATTTCATTTTGGAACACTGAGTCTTCAGATTGTACAACACAATCTTCTACAGACCTTGAATGAAACATATTTGTTTCGTCCACCACAACATCTCTAGCTGTCATAAATTTTTTTGCTTCCACATCCCACAATTTAAACCCATTCGGTTCATATCCAACAAGTATACTTTTTGTCGATTTTTCATCGAACTTTCGATTTCTAATTTTGTTATGTAGGTATACTTTTGATCCAAATATCTTCAGATGTTTCAAAACCGGGTTTTTATTATGCCAAATTTCATAAGGTGTTTTCGTAAAATCTTTTAAAGCTCTTGTTGGACATTTATTAATTAGATAAGTTGCAGATAAGTTTCGGGAGTTTAGCTCCATTAACCATAGAGCGAACCTTTTCTGAGATAGTTCTGATCATTCGTTCAGAAACACCGTTTAATTGTGCAGTGTGAGGCACTGTCAAATAATAGCTGATACATTTTTCTGAACAATATTCACGCATTTCGTTAGACAAATATTCACGTCCATTGTCAATGTACAAATTTATCACTTTCAAATTAAAATGGGCTTCTGCTTTGGCAATAAAATCTTTAAAAACTGAAAACAAATCTGATTTGTATGTTATTAAATATGTCACACAGTAATGGGTATATTGATCAATAAAAACCACATAATAATTTTTATTATCAATTGTACCCCTGTACAATAACCCCCTGGTTATCGGACCACAAATATCTGAGTGTACTACAAACAATGGCCTATTAATATGATCTTTATTTTTGAATTTTTCAAATCTCAATCATGACATTTTTCCATTAATGCATGCTTCGCATAATTCTTTATTTAAATCTACTTTACTTAGTAGATTAATGTCTTCAAACAAATTGTTTCTTTTTATATCCTGGAATTTTCCAAAAACTAATGTGACCCAATCTTTCATGCCACAAGCGATACTCTGCATTTTTGGTTATATTCGAATTACATGAATAAGCTGTATTATTCAATTTAAATTTTACAAATGGAACATTATACTCACATACTCCAGCAAATACCATTTGACCATTTTAAGTGACCTTCACACCTTCAGAATTAAATTCCACTGTCATTCCAGCATTTTGCATTTTACGAACTGACAAGAGATTATGTGGCACATAATTGCAAAATAGCACGTCCTCCAATGTTATGTTAGTGCTCTGGCTTCTCAATTGAACAACTCCTTTAACTGTTGCATAGATGCATTCTCCGCATTTGGCAATGGCTATTTTTGCAGGATTCTCCAAGAACATGGTCAGAAAACAATTCCTTATCTTTTATGATGTGATCTGAAGCTCCTGAGTCTAATATGAATGAAACCTCACTACTATTCGATACATTTGCTAATTGTCTTATCATAAAGGCAAAGCCACGATCTGCTTGAGCTGTTGCTTCCTGCGCTTGCTTATTTTCATTGACATTAGTGACGACATTTGATCTTTTGAAAATAAAGCAATCTTTTTTCAAATGACCGGGCTTTCCACAATGAAAGCACTTTTGCCTCTGCTTCATTTTATTTTAAACTAACTTAATGTTTGAAAAAGAAAAAAAAACTTTTTATTTTCTCTATTTTCTTTATAATTCACAGCTTGCAAAACTTTGATACTTGTATCTTTACTCATGGATTTCAATTTAATTTCATGGTTAAGGAGACGTGTTTTATCAAAACCTAAAGTTAGATTACTCTCTGACAATGTCTCAATGGCTGTGATGACTCCATCAAAGCTAGATGGAAGAGTCAAAAGTAGATGAGAAATTTTATCCATTTCATCAATATTAGCTCTGGATGCAATAAGCTTAGTAATGTAATCATCAAATATATAGAAATGATTAACAAGTGACAAATCTCCTTTTAATTTTAATGCTAACAACTGTTTTCTCAATGAAAGTTGTGATGCCAAACTTTTTCTCTCATATATTGAATCTAAGCTTTCAAAAATTTCTTTTGCACTATTCTCAGCGTTAGCAAAAACCAAAAACGAGTCACCTAGAAATTCAATAATTATATTTTTAGCACGCCTATCAGCCTTCTTTAACTCTTCTGTCATTTTTTCTTTTTCCACATTCAAAACACTCAAAAGATATTTTTCTTCAAGAAGCGTTCTAATCCGAAACTTCCAAATTTAGTATTTTTCACCGTCGAACGGTTTTATATTCCTTGGTACTTTTTCCATATTAGCAACTAAACTCAACTTTTCTAATTTTGCTCAAAAACTAAGTCCCACTCAATATCAATTTTCACTCAAGACCACGTTTCACTTAAAATTTGCTGTTTGCTTTGTGCTCCTCCTCGCTCGTTTTCGACGATTGGTGTTTGATGGTGAAATTCGGCGAGCTCCGTTATGTGCTGTACGGAGACGTATTTTCTGCTTACCAATTTTTTTCTTTATATATTAATATATGTATGTATATATAAACACATTTAATAAAACCGATACATTTAATTTGTCGATGCCTGGGCCCATAACCTATTGAAATTATTTAGCAGGCAGTCAATAATATTATAATATATATAATATTATATTACAAATAATATGACGGCGGTTTTATGTATTTATATTTAAGTTTTTTAATGAATTATTTTCGTCTGTACGCTCTCGTCGCTTAAAGTGAACTAAACTGAGGAGACATAAAGCAAATGGAATATAGTGTGTGTACACTATGATGATGTTCGGCTAGTCCCGTTACCTTTCATCTATTTGCTTCATGTTCTGTTCTTAATGTTGCTTTTGCTATTTCCCAACAGGCTGCTTTCAAAGACGGGAGGAGGGCCGAAAAGAAAGCTAACTAACCGAGTAGAGAGGCTAATTCTAAGAAAAGTCAACGCTAATCCGGATATTTCTTCCAGAAGTCTTGCCAAAGAGGTAAAGGAAGAATGTGGAATCGATGTCTCACATGAGAAGGTGCGCAAAGTCCTCCTACGGCATGAGTATAGTTCGGGGCACAACATGTCCATCAATTCTGGAACGGATTGGCCCATCCCGTGGTTGTTAAGTCGTTAAAGCTTAATCGCTTCCCAGTCATATTTTTAAAATATTAAATGTGTTATTATACTCGTAAATAGCGACGATTGTCAACCAATTGACAAAAAATGTAAAAGAATATGTGCATAGATACCGAGAATATGCAAAGACAACGGTAAAATACCGTTACTTCTAAGAAAAAGACCAAAGCAGATGTGCAAAACAAAGTGTGCCAACACATTATTGACACTTATTATTGAGTGATTTTTGTTTTTGTTAATTTATTTGTCACATATTAAATATTTTGTTTTCTATTTTTATAAATAAACTAGAAAACCCGGCGAACTCCGCTTCGCCACCAGATGGATTCGTTTTTTATAACATTCCGTTTGTGGATTAAAAGATGAAGATAATTTTTTTTTTCGATATTTGAAAAAGAAAAACTGTATTTCATTTCACAACAGTAATACCTGTAAATACCTGTGGCCAATCTGGAGCTACGGTTCCTTGTTTGCGACGTTGGAATTGCTTTCTTAATTGATTCCAAGTTTAATACTTGGGCATTTCAACGTACATAAGCGTCGCAGCGAATGGATCTGCTTCACACATTGCAAAGAAGCTAGTCAATGTTGTCGATGGTGGTCTCTCAGCTCGTTGTGCCGCATTACCCTCAGTGAAGGAAACTCTTTGTCCATTTTCCAAATGCACTGCTAAATGTACAACTGTGGGATATCTTTCATGAATTTGAAATGAGAATAATCGCCACAGAGCTTCATTAGTACTGACGTATCTGCCTATTTGGAAGTTACTGATTTCGTCATTGGCATTTTCCGACGCAATACCAAACACAGCCATGTCGCTGCCTTTTGTAACGTACTTGCACAAATATTTTACTGACTTGGCCGAATGACAACTCTCAACATTCACATGTGCTTCGAAAATTCGTGATAGCAGCGGGCAATATGGTACAATGAACTCATTTCCGATCTCAATCTCTTGATTTTTAACTTTAACTTTGATAGTTCGACCATTATCTTCTTTTGAACGTCGACGATAAACTGGATATCCATCGTTCCCTGTGACTGTTTCAGCAACTAACGGTCGCGGATATCGTTTTGTGCACTTTCCATCAGCCATGCAAGGCGATAATGGATTTAATGCACCGCACGGTCCATGGACCATCTGAGTCGTCACAATGTCGTGTAGATGGGGATCAGTGACTGGATCGGGAATTTCTGCTGATATTATGTCATCCACTTCATTTGAATGTAGATTGTTCCGCAACCAAATTAGGATGTGCGCATGCGGTAGTCCACGCTTCTGCCATTCCACCGAGTACATATGACAACGTGTGTCACCAAAAACTCTATACTTACTAAGAACATTTATCATAATTTTGAGTTTTTGCTTAAAGACTCTGGCGATTATGTCATGGCGATCTGGCGGTTTTTGGCCCGGGTCCAACTCACGTTCAATTTCCCTCCACTTCGGATTGCATGTGAACGTAATAAATAAATCCGGAGTTCCATATTTTTTCACGTACGTCATAGCGTCTTGAGCGTATTCGTGCATGTGGCGTGGGCTTCCAATGTAAGATGATGGGAGAATCGTCAGGCGTCCAATATCCTGAACATTACCATCTGAATGAATTGCATCACGCAAGTGTATATAGTCCTCAGTTCGTAGCTTTGCCTGATTGAATCGAATGAACGCCAAACGTTCGGTTGCTTACACTTAAAAAATGCGAAAATTACAGGGTATTTTTCGATATGCCACGCCCCCAAAGAGGCTGAAAACTATTTTGGGTCATCGATAGAAGAGGACATTGGTAACTGAACCATCCAATTTTGAAGCTTCTAGCTCTTAAACTGTTGGAGATATAAACGTTTGCGGTTTGCCACGCCCCCTGTGGGCGTAGATATATCTTATAACTTATTGATATTGGGTTGTCAACCCGAGTATACATGCCAAATTGAGTCTCTAGTGTCAATAGTATTCAAAATGTAGCACAATTTGAAAAATCACTATATATTCGGGGCCGATTTTCCACGCCCCTAATGAGCGTAAACATAGAGAGAGTTCTCAGTGAGAGTTATCAGACGTGTTTTATTTTTGCTCTGCACATCTTTCTTATTTTGTCATATTAAATTGATTTTATTAAAGTTTCACACAATCGCGGTGTTAATTATTGCAAGTGTTGTCATATTCCTGTGCAAGGTTTGATCCGTGATATATTGTGCATTTGGTAAATTGCTTTTTAACTTTGAAGTTTTGGTGCAGCTGGTGTCTTGTTTTACTAGCATTATTTTGCATTTTGCTTTAGTGCTTCTATTTTCTTTTGGCGCTCTCCCTACTTTACTCTCAAAACGTTTGTTAGTGTGAGTGCTTGTAATTTTGATCTTGCTTACTATTGTTGTTTTTTCCCTCTCTTAATTTCGTGCTGTGCAAGTTTACTCTCTCGCTGTGTACTTGCTCTCTAACGGCTGTTTTTTGTCGTTGCACTTGCTCTCTCAATACATTAACATTCTCTCTGTTTTTATTTTTTTTTTATTTTCCGTTTTTTTTCTGCACATTTGCTTTTCATCCCAGTTGCCAATATGAGTTGTTGCAAAAAATCATGCACATTCAGGCTGGCAAGTGATGCTGCACAAGCGCAATTTGTAAATTGCTGGTTGTGCGAAAATATGATGCATACTAAGTGTGCAGGTCTTACTGGGCGTGATTATGACAAGATCATGTCCACTGCCAAAATAGGTATTGGTGGCATACGCTGGTCTTGTCCGATCTGTTTGGAAAAACAAATCAATTTTTCCAATATGTATAGTGCAAGTCCACCTCCAAACTCGGAGACTCCACTGTTATTGGTACCTCTTTCTGTACCAACACCGTCACCGAACTTGCTTGCTCCACCCTCACCCTGTGCTTCTGTTTTGTCCTCTGCGCCTAATTCTCTTGATCCTATACCAGTAGTTTCTGAATCTTCGGTTTCCCCTGTCGTTACTGCTATTGAAACTCAAGTCTCTGTTCAAAAATTGGACTCCTCACCAATTATTGCTCAAACTAAGAGTGACAATAAGTCGGCCACTCCTGGCATTACCTTATCTGTCGTCTCTCCTCGAAAGCAAGTTTTCTTATCTAGGCTTTCATCGGATACGACATGTGAGGCAGTATCTGCTTTTATTTCAAGCAAGATATCGGCCAATGTCTTTATATCGAAGTTTAGTTTTGCGACTCCGCGAGAAATTGCTTCATTCAAGATCAATGTGCCGCTTGAGTATTTCACAACAATATGTGATACCAAATTCTGGCCACCTCATGTAGTTGTCCATGAATTTAAACCTAAAAATCGAAACAAATCTCATCCTATTTCCTTACCTTCGGTGCAATCAACATCAAGTATTACACCAAAAAACTAAATATGTTTCATTCTTCTTCTCAGCTTTCACTCATTTATCAAAATGTACGTGGCTTGAAATCTAAACTTAAAAGTCTATACTTGCATAGTTTTAGTGTTCAATATGACATTATTGCCTTCACTAAAACATGGTTAAGTCATAACATTCATAATAGTGAGATTCTTGCAAGTAATTTCACTATTTGAAGACTTGATCGTTCGATGCGTAAAGGTGGTGGGGTGTTAATTGCTGTTAAATCCACTCCGAATTATTTACCTTTTCCTATCTTCATGATGGGGAGATTATAGGGGTTAAATTAATGCTCCCATCGAGCTCTTTGTTTATTACATGTTCTTATATCCCTCCCTCTTCTGAAATGCAGGTTTATGCTCAGCATATAACCTGTATTAAAGAAATTTATGAACATGTAACTGATAGAGACTTTCTTCTTGTGTTGGGTGATTTCAATATTCCTAACACTTCTTGGTCCTCAACTTGTAATGCAAATTACTTTATTCCGACAATTGATCACTATCTTTTTGATGAATTGTTTAATGATGTTTCAGATGAACTCCATTTCTAACCATCTGAATCGCACGCTTGATCTTGTGTTCATTAATCATGACTCCATCATTAATGTCGTGAGATCAACTCCTTTCTGCTTACCAGAGGATTTGCATCACCCCACTTTAGAGGTTTTATTATCTATTGATAATCCTCTAACTTATTTACCTTTGCCTTCTAATTTAAGCCGCTGTTATCGTAAATGCAATTTTGTTTTGCTTAATGAATTAATTAATTCAACTGACGGGTCTCTTCTTTATGAGTCGGTTGATATTAATTTGGCAGCATCGATTTTTTATACTACCTTAAACTCTATTCTGGATGTGTGCGTCCCTCTCTGTCGCATATTGCCCAGTTCAAATAAACCGCCATGGTTTACTAAGACTCTTTCGAATTTAAGAAACATTAAAACTAAGTGTTTTAAAAATTTTAAAAGGTCTGGTTCCAGTGTTGACTGGTCTAAATATTCCATTGCCAAGTCAAACTTCAGTCTTTTAAATTCTCGGTGTTATGAGAATTACCTTGTGCGTTGCAAACGACAGTTTGCTCGAGATCCTAAACAATTTTACACATTTGTAAGCTTGAAGCGTAAGTCTTCTGGTTTGCCGTCCTCATTTGTCCTTGGTGCTAAAAAAAACTTGTACTGATCAGGATTCCTCCGATCTTTTTGCAGATTTTTTTCAATCTACTTACTCTTCTGTTGATCCATATAGTGATTCGTATTCATATTCACTTCCTGATTATGGTTCTATTTATGCTCCTAATGTTACTGCAGACTCTCTAGCTACAGCCATTAAGACGCTGAAGCCATCTTTCTCCCCTGGTGTTGACAATATCCCAAGTTGTATCATTAAACAGTTCTTCAATCACCATTGCTAAAACTGTTTAATTTATCTTTGGAAACTTCTGTGTTCCCATCAATATGGAAAGAGTCTTTCATCATTCCTCTATATAAAAGAGGTGGAAGATCTGATATTTCCAATTACAGAGGTATTGCGAAATTATCTGATATTCCGAAGTTATTTGAAAAAATTATAACATCAACCTTGCAACATTTCTGCAAATCGATTATTCAACCATCCCAAAATGGTTTTATTCAGAATCGATCAACATCCTCGAATTTACTCGAATTCACTTCACTTGTCAATGATAGTTTTTCTAAAAAAAATGCAAATTTATGTTATTTATACTGATTTCAGTAAAGCATTTGACAGAGTTAATCATCAGATACTAACTCTGAAGCTTGAACGTTTAGGATTTTCCCCTAAACTTGTGTCCTGGATTTCATCCTATTTGAACGGTAGAACTCAAAGAGTCTTGTTGAGAACAGCTACTTCTAAATTTATCTTTGTTTCGTCTGGTGTTCCTCAAGGTAGCCATTTAGGACCATTACTCTTTTCGCTTTTTATAAATGACCTTCCTAGTTGCATCTCTTATTCTACCATATTTATGTATGCGGATGATGTAAAACTTTGCCTTCCATACTCCAGTGCAAATGGGTATTTACACCTTCAAGATGACCTTAATTCATTTCAATCTTGGTGTGTGGTGAACCAGTTGCACCTAAATTGCTCAAAGTGTATGACTATGACTTTCAGTCGTTCTATTCCTCATATTGTTGACTATAAAATTAGTAACATTTCCCTACAACGCATCTTTACAGTCAAAGATCTTGGTGTTCTCTTTGACAGTAAACTTAATTTCAATCTTCATATTTCTACCATTATAAATGAAGCCAAAAGCGTGCTTGGCTTTATTAAACGTTGGTCTAAGGAATTTAAAGATCCTTTTATTACCAAACAATTATTTATTTCGCTTGTACGTCCTATCAAAGAGTATTGCTCAGTTGTTTGGTCTCCGCAACATAAACTGTATCAAGATCGTATTGAATCAGTCCAAAAACAGTTTCTTCTTTTTGCCCTAAGGGATCTTAACTGGGGCGATAATTTACGATTACCGTCTTACCATAGTAGGCTTCAGCTCATTGATCTTCCATCGTTAATGAATCGCAGAACAATTTTAGGAATTGATTTTTTGCACAAAGTAATTAACGGTAATATTGATTCGTCCTTTTTATTGATGCGTCTTAATTTCTCGGTTCCGTCCCGAACAACTAGACATTATCGTCCGCTTCATTTACCTATATGCACTACGGATTAATCTTTGCATAGTGCGTTTCATGTTCTGTGTGTTAATTTTAATAAATATTATCACGTATTTTCCTTAGAGCTCTCGCTTCCTAAAATTAAATCGTTGCTTTTAGCACACCTTAGGGAGATCACTCGCAATGCACAAGCATAAGCTACATTATGTTGCTATTGTTGCTTGCAGTGATTTCTCATTCCTATTATAGCTCTTCTTTTAATTTATCTTTCAATATTGTTAATATATTCCTTGTTTCCTTACCTATTTTTATTTTATTTAGTTTAATTTTAATTTTAATATTTATTTTTGTTCATTTTTTTTTTTTTTTAATTTTAAGAATTATTAAAGTGTAATTATATTAATTATATTTAGTCTCTTATAATCTATATGTAATATTTTCATTTAACACTTTCTTTGCATAGTTTCAATAGTTATCACTGACCATATTTGGCTGTGAATTGGGGCATAGCTGGCCGGACTGGCAAATAAAACACCCCCATCGGGTTGGTGATTCTATTGTAATAATTGTATTTTTTGTAGGCTATTTTGACTCTCGTTTTGTCAATATTTTTTAAATAAATAAATAAATAAATAATTTTTGATCGATCTTCATAGAATCATAACATTAACTCACATGCCAAATTACAGCGTTCTAGCTTTAAAGCTGTAGAAGATACGTTATTCCTGATTTGCCAAGCCTCTAGTGGGCGAATCGGGAAAATTTGTACACTTTATAATTCGGGAGCATAGCTCTTTCAGGAATCCAACCGCTCTCTTGCAATAGTTTGACTTTCACTTATTTTATACTGTATCTTTCAACTGTTTCACTCTGAAATTTTTCATACTGTCTCTTCCCACAGTTTCATTCTCAATTATTTCATTCTGTCTCTTTCAACAGCTTCTTTATCACATTATTCAAATCCTCATCATAACTTTCTAGTTGCCTTCTGGCAATTTCCTTATTTCATCGTGAGCATATTTGTATTTTCTATTATTTGTCAATGACCAAAGAATATATCTATCTCCATCTAATAATTCAGCTGTTTGCAGAGTTCCTCTAAGCCTTGGACTTAACTTCGTTTGCTACCTTTCTTCATTCCTTATCAACACAAAATCTTCTACTTCATATCTAAAAACCTTGGCCTTGGTTTTATCAAATTGCTCTTTGCTATATGCTGCTGCCGCTTATATATTTTGCACTGCTCGAGCTCTTGATTCTGCCAAATAAATTTTTTCACATGGTGGAAACAACCCTAGCGGACGTACAACCTTTCCAATAAACAATTCCAGAGGGCTTGCTCTTGTCGTTTGACTTACTGTACAATTTAAGGCCAGCTGTACCTCGCCCAATGCGTCTTGCCAAGATCGGCTGCTCATCTCAACCGCCGCTAGTAATTTTTTAAAAATACTCATAATCCGTTCCACCTGTCCGTTTGCTATACTTGCACCTGTCGCAAATATTTGCAAACTTATTTTTTGTTTAGAGCAAAACTCACTAAATTTAGATCTGGCAAACACCTGCCTTGATCTGCTGTTATGCGGTTTGGTACTCCAAACAAAGATATAGCCGATGTCACGACACCTATGCAATTGTCAGCATCAATCTTAAGTGTGTGTGTCTAATAGACAAATTTAGTAAAAGCGTCCATTTGGACAATAAGATATTCTTTTTGATCTGATTTGCCATTCAACTTTCCTGTTATGTCGATGTGAATCGTGTGCCAAGGTGTGTCGACCTTTGGTATTGGATGAAGTCTAGCCTGAATTTTACCTGAGGATGATTTTGACATTTTACACGTAATGCAGTTTTCGACAAATTTTCGTGTATACTTAGACATGTTATCGAACCAGCAGTAGTCATAGGCCTTATTTAAAGTCTTCTCCCAGCCTAAGTGCATGATTGACTCGTGAATCTAGGTTTATTACGGACCATCGAAATGCTCTTGGAACAATTGGCAAGGATCGAATTCTACCATTCCTCTGGATTTTTCGATAGATTATTCCTGCTCTTAACTCGTACGTTTTTGTAAAATTAATTCATTTTTCAGAAATTTTACAAGCAACAAAAGCATTTAATTCACGGTAATCAACGCACAAGCGATGATATCCGTCTTTTTGTTCACAAACATTATTGGACTGGCAACATGTCTTTATGACATTGCATTCTAATAATTCTTTAATTTTTTGCGTACCAACTCTCTCTCATTTGGGCTAAGTCTGTATGGCGTACTAATTTAGTGTTTATTTCATCTGCACTGACTCTAGAATAATTGTTTAATTTAACTTTATCTTCACCGACAAAATCAGTATTCAACTTAGAAAATATATCATCAGTTGAACAACAGTTTACAGACTTTGATCAAGCAATTTCAAATTTCCCAGGTGATATAATGACATGAAAACCCTGCGAGAGTATTTCTCGACCAATCACAATTCGTTCTTCAAATATTATATCAAATATTCTTCGCCCAAAACATGAAATAACATTTCAATTTCATCATTATTAATTTGTACGCTACTAAGTATTTGCAATGTACTACAAATATTAGTGTTGCCAAATCAACTAGCTTCCCGTCAAATCGCCTCCGCTTTCTTATATACTGAGCAGCTCAAAATAATTTTTTATACCCTGAACCCATTGAAAATGGGAATTCAGGGTATAATGGTTTTGTGAAAATGTATGTAACAGGCAGAAGGAGACGTCGCATAGCTCTTTCAGGAATCTAACCGTTCTCTTGCAACAGTTTGACTTTCAGTTATTTTATACTGTATCTTTCAACAGTTTCACTCTGAAATTTTTCATACTGTCTCTTTCCACAGTTTCATTCTCAATTATTTCATTCTGTCTCTTTCAACAGCTTCTTTATCACATTGTTCAAATCCGCATCATAACTTTCTAGTTGCCTTCTGGCAATTTCCTTATTTCATCGTGAGCATATTTGTATTTTCTATTATTTGTCAATGACCAAAGAATATATCTATCTCCATCTAATAATTCAGCTGTTTGCAGAGTTCCTCTAAGCCTTGGACTTAACTTCGTTTGCTACCTTTCTTCATTCCTTATCAACACAAAATCTTCTACTTCATATCTAAAAACCTTGGCCTTGGTTTTATCAAATTGCTCTTTGCTATATGCTGCTGCCGCTTATATATTTTTCACTGCTCGAGCTCTTGATTCTGCCAAATAAATTTTTCACATGGTGGAAACAACCCTAGCGGACGTACAACCTTTCCAATAAACAATTCCAGAGGGCTTGCTCTTGTCGTTTGACTTACTGTACAATTTAAGGCCAGCTGTACCTCGCCCAATGCGTTTTGCCAAGATCGGCTGCTCATCTCAACCGCCGCTAGTAATTTTTTAAAAATACTCATAATCCGTTCCACCTGTCCGTTTGCTATACTTGCACCTGTCGCAAATATTTGCAAACCTATTTTTTGTTTAGAGCAAAACTCACTAAATTTAGATCTGGCAAACACCTGCCTTGATCTGCTGTTATGCGGTTTGGTACTCCAAATAAAGATATAGCCGATGTCACGACACCTATGCAACTGTCAGCGTCAATCTTACGTGTGTGTGTTAAATAGACGAATTTAGTAAAAGCGTCCACTTGGACAATAAGGTATTCTCTTTGATCCGACTTGCCACTCAACTTTCCTGTTATGTCTATGTGAATCGTGTGCCAAATAAGCATATAAATATATGTATATATATTTTATATACATATATATAGAAATAGCTTAATGACTCATCGAGTTTTGACAGCAGCTGCTAATTACATTGAAATCTTTGTTGCCTAGTTTAAATTTTGCATTCGTTTAGTATTTGGTATTTTTTAATTAATTTTGCATTGCTTTAAAATTGCACGCCAATTGGTCTAAACACGATTCCGATTTCCATTGGTCGTTCAAATCCTTTTATATTCATGTAATGTTCATGTTCAAAAGTAATAAAGCCAGAGATCAGAACACCTAGCTGCAGTAATGGAATGCCAAGCAGTCGCATAACTAAAAATGGATGTCAACAGCTGTCAGTGTCAAATTGTCACCCAACAGCACAGCACATTCAGACAGGGCCAAAGACAGCAAACAGCAGCGATAATTGCGTTCGTCAATGCAACAGTTGAGCCAGAAGCTGTGATGGGATCGTCGCTTCACGCAGTGATAGGCCTGTGGAGGCGTCACCTTGCGGCAACTTTCACAGATGTTTAGCTGCGAATGTTGTATAAGACCCGCATCTTCATTGTCCTCCCCGTCGTCCTCGATGCCCAGTACAGTTTCTGCCATAAGGGTAACGGCTTCGTGTTCCTATTCTTCGGCCTGCTTCTCGCCACTCGAGGCTTCCGTGATGCCTGGCAGTTCATCACGTGGTGTGTTTCCGTATTGCGTCGTCCTGGTCCAGCGACGCCAATTTCTGTACACGATAAATCATATAAAGTGTTCCGATAGACAAGCTAAGCAATTGATAATTCTCCTGTGGCAGCAACTCAAGTAACGGCACTGCAGACTCAAAGATGATGACCGGAGAACAAAATCCAGCTGCGAAAGAAACTCGTCTGCCACTTGCAAGCCCCAGCATAAGCACAATTGCCTTTGTCTTTGCATTGAGTGCGGCCAAGCACATCATGAGTGGAATTATTAAAGCTGGAGCCAAAGCAGCGGAGGAGATTCGCTTGGCGCCGCCTGGCCATGGTAGACGCAGTTGATCTTGGAACGCAATCAGTATGTTGTCAAAATTGCGCCGCTCAATGGGTTTGCAAAAGATAACTCTTGTACATACCAAATCAAAGTCATCGCAATTACAACAGCATGCTAGTATATGAAATCTCTTTTTATCATGCCCATTATATTCACAGCAGTAGAGACTACCAGTTTCGTTTTCTCCCCGTTCAGCTTCTTCCGCTGCTGCAAAAAGAAATCGACATCAAGCCGGATCGATTTGCAAGTGTAGAACAAAAGAAAAAATTTGTTTTGTTCAATGCGCAGCGTGTGTGGAAGAATAATTCGATTAAATTAAAATAAGGGCAGTCACAAAATATGGTTTAAATGTACAATTGAATACTTTACTTAAACATATAAAATTATTAAGTTATATTGTCACTTTAACTACTTTTACGGACTATCGAAATACTCTTGGAACAATTGGCAAGGATCGAGTTCTACCATTCATCTGGATTTTTCGATAAATTCCTGCTCTTAACTCGTAAGTTTTTGCAATGTCCTCGGTAAGAGAATTGGTTTTCAATTTATTCACAATGTCGATACTTTCAGAGTCCTTCCGCTGTTCAGCCATAAGCCAATCACTAGATATCTCTGCCAAATTAACTCGCTTTTCAGGAATTTTACCAGCAGTAATGGCATAAGCGCACAGTGGCAGATTTGAAGAAAATAGCGGCATAAACTCAAAAAAAAAATTAAAACATTGATATTAAATTAATATTATTTTCACTAAATAAGTGTTTTATCTATTTGAAAATACAAAAATTTTAATTATTCATGCACCCCTGGCCTTTTGGCAACCCTGCAAAATCTGCTGTTTGTGGCACGTGGTTTTTGTGTTGATTTTGCTCAAAAGCTTGTTTAACTTTTAATTATCTATAATTCGCCTAATAAAATAAATAGAGGTATTGCTAAATATGGAAACCATAGTTCAAGGTATATTGATCATTGTATTAATGCCAAAGAATTTGTACTTGTGTGTTTTGTCTTTCGTTTCGTTTGTTATTGTTGGTATTGTTTGTAGAAGAAACTTAACCTCAACGTTCTGTGATTTGTGGACTAAAAGTTTAAAATATTTGCTGATATTGCAGACAAGGTAGAGTTTAGTCACACGGAGTTGCTTCAAATTTGGATTGACAATGGGCGCACAAGTGAAGCGCTTTCTAAGTGGGTGTTTAAAAAGTTAAATGAAAATCTTAAGGCAGCTAATAAGCATGAAATAAAGAAAAAAATTTCGAACTTTGTCGCTTATATATGAAATATGTCCACAAAAGTTCCAGAATTTCTGTACGAAAGCTTCAGACTTATACATGGCAAAATATCCTTGGTATCCAATGTCGCCGACGGTACACAAAATATTGGTCCATGGACCCCAAATTATTGCTACTTCTTCAGTTCCAGTTGGATGCTTAGGAGAAAATGCTTCTGAGAGCCGAAACAAATTTTACAAACGGGATAGACTGTCGCATTCTCGAATAAACAGTCGCATTAATAATTTAGTAGACGTGTTTCACCGAGCAATTGATTCATCAGATCCCCTACTTTCAAGTAAATATTTTTTGGATAAATACAACAACGACAATTATAAAAAATTGCCGTCAAAAGTACTCGATCTTCTCGCTAAACCTAAACCTAATGTGAAAACTGACGACGAAAATCTCGCCTTAATAAATAACGAATGCGAATCAGATTCAGATTCGGATTATAACCCCTTAGATGTATATTCATATGAGCTCGAAACAGAAGAATATTAAATATAAGTGAAATTTTAAGTAAAAAATTATTTTTTTTTATATTGGTTATATGGGCGGTATGAGTGGGCGTGGCCTGATACGTTTGAAACTTTTTCCAATTTTTTTATATATAAATATAATTACGTGTACCAAATTTCAAGTCCTTACGGACAGTATTTTAATGTATGCCGCTATTTTCTTTAAATCTGCCACTGTGCAGCGGTCGGAACATTTCTGGAAAAGAAATCGGCATGAGCCATTCGTTTACCTTCCCTAAATTGTAAATCAAATGAGAACGACAATAGGCCCACCATCTTTGTACCATCTTTGTACACTGAGAGATAGTTCACGTTTAGTTCCTGATGCTTTAAGTTAGTTACAATCGGTAAAAACAACAAAATCTCTACCCGTCAAATAATGACGAAAATGCTTTATAGCCATGACAACCGCAAGGGTCTCTAATTCAGAAGAATGGTATCGTGATTCTGCAGGTGAGGTTTGTCATTGATTTTGTGTAACAAGATGGCACCATGCAATTCGATTGGATGTTGCGGGTCAAAAATTACCAAAACTGGCATTTGTGTAAGCGAAAAAATAACCGTTTGTCTTATTTGTTCATGTTCTGGCTTCCAATCAAATAGGTTCCTTTCCGATGTCAACAGATACAACGGCTTCATAAAATACGAAATTAAATTGCCGAAAATAAGACGCTGATCCAATAAATTGTCTTATGGCAAAGACGGACAGAGGAGACGAACAGAGTGAGTTTGAACGCATTTGACCCGCACTTTCGTGAGAATATCAAGTGTAATATATTTGTATTTATTTATAATATATTGACAAATCGTGAGTCAAACTAAAGAAATCTAAAATAATATAAACATAAAGCCCAAACAGAAGTACAAAACATTTAAAATAACAATAGTGTCACCAACCCGATGGAGGTGTTTTATTTGCCAGACCGGCCAGCTATGCCCCAATTCACAGCCAAAAATGGTCAGTGATACTATTGAAACTAAGAAAATAGAATGTGTTAATTGAAAACTTAAATTAGAGTTATAAGTTCTTAGGTATGATATTGACCTAACAATTTATAATAATTCTTAAAATAACAATTATTAGTGAGAAAAGAAAATTAATAAAAATACAAAATTAGAGATGAAGAAAGAAAATAAAGATAGGAATAGAAAATATAAAAGTCAGCAGCATCCAAACTCAACTCAGGGCATTTCGAGTAACTACATTAAGATGAGCTGAAAGCAATGATTTTATTAGAGGAAGAGAGAGTTCTGAGGAAAATACGTGATAATATTTATTATAATTAACACATAAGACATGAAAAGCATAATGTAATGAATAATCTGTGGTGCACTGTGGTAATTGTAAGGGGCGATAGTTCCTGGTAATTCGGGAAGGAACAGAAAAATGGAGGCGCATTAACAAGCTGGGCGAGTTAATGTTACCAATGATTAAGTTGTGTAGGAATGTAATACCTAAAATTGTCCTACGATAAAATAATGATGGCAGGTCAATAAGTAGAAGCCTACTATAATAGGAAGATAAACGCAAATTGTTGTCCTAATGTAGATCCCTTAAAGCAAAAAGTAGAAACTGTTTCTGGACAGATTCAATGCGATCCTGATACAGTTTATATTGCGGAGACTAAATAACTGAACAATATTCTAAGATAAGGCGCACAAATGAAATAAATAACTGCTTCGTAATAAAAGGATCTTTAAATTCCTTAGACCATCGTTTAATAAAGCCAAGCACACATTTGGCTTCATTTGTGATGGTGGAAATATGCAGATTGAAATTAAGTTTAGTGTCAAAGAGAACACCAAGATCTTTGACGGTAAAAATGCGTTTTAAGGAAATATTATTAATATTATAGTCGACAATGTGTGGAGTAGTTCGACAGAAGGTCATAGTCATACATATGTAATCTTTCTAAAGCCTCGTCTTTCGTTGTACCACTAACCATACAACACATAGACTGGACAACTGGTACAAGTTAATGTTCACACTTATTTTTTGACTTTAGAACCCCCTTAACTTCGTTTTTGCTCGGGTTTTTACTTTTAGGGTCGGGCGAGAAAAATTGCTGATGGCAAAATCATTCCGCTTCGAGCGCTCGACGGTGACGGTCGATTTTCTAAAAATGCCTGGCATGTGCCGCTCATTCCCTTGCTCTCTTTCTCTTTCTGCCCCATGCTTTTTACTCTCTGCTCTCTTCCCACAAAAATATATGTATGCTGGCACAAACAGCAAGCAGCTCACAAAAATTGAAATTTCTTCTCGACTCGCGAGTCGCGATCCCATTGGTTCCCTTCTGAGCGAAGAGTATACCGAATTCTTAAACTGCTTTGCCATGCTCATGCAAAATGTTTGCGTTTTTATGATTATTTGTGGAAAGGGTATGAAAGTGTTGATGTGCATAACGAATATTATTTCCCTATGACCATACACACACACATTTACACTTCCTCGCTATATGTGTAGGCATTTATGTGCTTGTGTGCGATAGATATTCTTGCTGCCTGTAGCACTATTAAAACCCCCAGCAGTTGATATTCGTTCGGTTGGGTAATGATGTGAGCTTGCATACACACACACATTTACACTTCTTTGCTATATGTGTAGGCATTTATGTGCTTGTGTGCAATATTCTTGCTGCCGCCTGTAGAGCACTTTTAGAACCCCCAGCAGCAGTTGATGTTCGTTCGGCTAGGTAGCTTCTGTGAGCTAGCATACGCACACACATACACATACACATTTACACTTCCTTGCTATATGTGTAAGCATTTATGTGCCTGTGTGCGATACACTTGCTGCATGTAGCAATTTTAATTTCCCAGCGATTACTGTGTGGTAGCTGATGTGAGTCTACACACACACACACACACACATACATATGTGTACGTTTGTGATGTGATAATCACAATCGCCGAGTATCACTTGTATAGGCATTGTATAGGCCTACCTCAACTTTGAAATTAAGTAAACGATTTTGGGTTCGAATTGCAGGAAAGGTCAATTTTTTTTTATTACCTGTTGATCTGTTATCATTTGTTCATCAATATTTAGTACCTGATTTGACCCTATAGGCAAAAATGGGACATGTTATTCACATGCCTAGATATACAGGTAAAATGGCACTTTTATGCAAAAAATATGCATTCGTTTTATAGTCATATTTTCCACTAAATAACAAAAATATACATGTATTATGTAAAATGTTTTATTTAATTTAAATTTATTATTCAAAAATCATTTTCAGTTTTCTTTTACTTAAATTACCCAAAATCGTTTACTTAATTCAACGTTGAGGTAGGCGGCACACGCCCAATATTCGAGACCCATGCACGAAACATGCAAATGCCCCGGGCACAGCATTCATACAAATGCCTATACAAGTGATACTCGGCGATACATCAGCTACCACACAGCAATCGCTGGGAAATTAAAATTGCTACATGCAGCAAGTGTATCGCACACAGGCACATAAATGCTTACACATATAGCAAGGAAGTGTAAATGTGTATGTGTATGTGTGTGCGTATGCTAGCTCACAGAAGCTACCTAGCCGAACGAACATCAACTGCTGCTGGGGGTTCTAAAAGTGCTCTACAGGCGGCAGCAAGAATATTGCACACAAGCACATAAATGCCTACACATATAGCAGAGAAGTGTAAATGTGTGTGTGTATGCAAGCTCACATCATTACCCAACCGAACGAATATCAACTGCTGGGGGTTTTAATAGTGCTACAGGCAGCAAGAATATCTATCGCACACAAGCACATAAATGCCTACACATATAGCGAGGAAGTGTAAATGTGTGTGTGTATGGTCATAGGGAAATAATATTCGTTATGCACATCAACACTTTCATACCCTTTCCACAAATAATCATAAAAACGCAAACATTTTGCATGAGCATGGCAAAGCAGTTTAAGAATTCGGTATACTCTTCGCTCAGAAGGGAACCAATGGGATCGCGACTCGCGAGTCGAGAAGAAATTTCAATTTTTGTGAGCTGCTTGCTGTTTGTGCCAGCATACATATATTTTTGTGGGAAGAGAGCAGAGAGTAAAAAGCATGGGGCAGAAAGAGAAAGAGAGCAAGGGAATGAGCGGCACATGCCAGGCATTTTTAGAAAATCGACCGTCACCGTCGAGCGCTCGAAGCGGAATGATTTTGCCATCAGCAATTTTTCTCGCCCGACCCTAAAAGTAAAAACCCGAGCAAAAACGAAGTTAAGGGGGTTCTAAAGTCAAAAAATAAGTGTGAACATTAACTTGTACCAGTTGTCCAGTCTATGTGTTGTATGGTTAGTGGTTGTACCGACCACCAATACGTCATCCACATAGACAACTGTATTTGCGAATTCCCCCAGTGCATGAAAAGCTGAAGGTGCATTTTTAAGACTAAACGGCATTGCCAAGAATTCATATGGGCCATCTGGGTTGACAAAACCCGTACGCTCTACTGACTCTTCATGCAGAGAGATTTAGTAATATACGCTTGCCATATCTAAACATGTGGAATATTTCGCTCCATGAAGTTTGCCTATCTGATAAGCTATAAGGGCAATGAGTATCTATCTTAAACTGTGTTAGCATTTAATTCACGGTAATCAACGCATAAGTGAGGAGATCCGTCCTTTTTGTTCACTAACATCATAGGACTCGCATAGGGTGAGCTACTTGGCCTTATGATTCTTTAATCTTGTCGCGTACCAACACCCTTTATTTGAGCTAAGTCTGTATGGTCTTCGCTGAACAATAAATAATTCAAATGTAATTAAGTTACAAAGTATTTGCAAATTGCTACAAATACCGTATTTGCTAATACCTTTTAGCGTTACTACATTGTTAGTTCTATTACCAACTAACTTAGCACTTATCTTATGTTTAATAAATGAACATTCCGCTCCAGAGTCAAACATTGTCGTAAACGTCTCGCATTGATGAACCATCTCTACTTTGGACTCAACAACTTCGCACAGTTGTACTTTGTTCACCTGATGGGTATCTTTCTCTACCTTTTGCTTACTGCACTGAGTTGAAATGTGTCCAACCTCGCACACCTAAATCAGGTTACATTTGAGCGCTGATGACCAAAAATGCTCTTGTCGCTACGCTCTGCGGTACGTGGAAGAATTTTTTACTTCTGCGTAGCTCTGCATTCAGCCATCTTGTGATCCAACTAATGACATTTTATTTCGTCCGTTTTATGTCAGATGCAGGTTCTTCCTCTTTGAAAGACTTCTTCCGCTTGTTAAATGTACAAGCTTTAAGCTCGGTTTACAGTTCACTCCTAGTGCGTACGTTTGAAGTAAAGGTTAGTCGTTGCAATCTAGTATCAGTGTGAGCCAACTGAGCAAGTGTCACAGAAAACGCAATCTCCTCCACATCCATCTCACGCCATTTATTGATGAGTGACGTCACCATACGACTAGCATAATTTGAGAGGCATTCTCCTTCTGATAACATAGTCAAAAACATAGCAGCTGGTGTTTCTACACAAATAAAACGCTGCATGAAAAGCTCCTGTCTGGATAACATACTTGGTAGAGGCACTGCGACGCACTGCCTTCCAACGCTGCACTCAAAGCCATCACCCACGCACTGCCTTTTATGTTTTTTCTGTTAAAGTTATATTTGCCATAGTACAGCACGCGGACGCGTCAGCGCCGAAAAAATGCAAAAAAAAAATCAATAATTAAGTCCGCAACGTTTTTTAGAGAGTTAAAGGAAAACAATTCCAAATTTGCCAAATTCAAAAATTAAACTGTTTATTTCTTAAAATCCTAGTGCTTATATACCTTATACTAAGAAAGGCAGATGGGATTGTCGCGAATCGCCACTCGCGAACAAATTTCAATTTTTGCGGGCTGCTAGTTTGTGCTAGCAGAGTGAGATAGAGAGAGAAAAAAGAAAAAGGAAGAGTAAAGAAAAATATCACATAGAAAGTTCTCATATGAAAATATGACAATGCTGGTTGAGCGCTTGCAGCGCACTGAATTGGTCGGTTCATATTTTGACTGCCCGAGCCTGAATTGCCCAAACAGAACAAATACGAAGTTGAGCGGCAATTCACTCATATTCTGGTTCGTGAAAAAATTTTGTTCTAGTTATCCAGTCTATGTGTTGTATGGTTAGTGGTATTGACAAATGCCAGAATACACTATGTACTCTTTAGCGCTTTCTTACTGCGTAAAGAAGAAGAGCATCACGGACGGACAGAGGGACAGACGGACAGGGCTAAATCAACTTCTTTTTTTTATGCTGATCAAGAATATATATACTTTATGGGGTCTGCGACGTCTCCTTCTGCCTGTTACATACATTTTCCCAAAACCATTATACCCTGAATTCCCATTTCCAATGGGTTCAGGGTATAAAAAATGGAAAATTCGTTTTCATTCTTTAGGTTTTCTGGGCATAATTTCTACACCGCTAGAGATTTAAAATTTGTATATTTATAAATATATTATAGATACGCATATTATGTAATTTTCAGATTTTATATGCCCCGCCCCCTTCGCCACCCATTTGAAAAAAAAAAGAAAACATTTCAAATACTGGAGACATGCAATTTGGCAAATGGATACATTTGGATGCTCTTAATATATTCCGAAAGTTTTATGAAGATCATCCATCTAGGAATGGAGTTATAAGCATCTAAAGTAACGTTTTGTTGTCTTCTGCTGAGGCTTTTATAAAAACTCACTCACCTTCTCTGAGTCTGTTACCATTGGTGGGGGTAAACAACAGAGAACAGCTTAGTTGTAATTGCTAAGATGGCAGAAAGCATTTTAATATATGTACATACTAGAGGTGCCAAACTATCGATGGTGGGCGCCATCGATTGTGGACGATAGTAATTTTTTAAACATCGATTGTGGTCGATAGTACCATCGATAGTGGTCGATAGCCGCAATAAGAAAACAGTGATTGAAAATCATTGAAATTTGTAAGAAATAACAAATCATTTGAATTTTAATTCATAAGCGACACTTTAAAACTATATATTTTATTTTATAATACTAATTTTATATTATAGCGAAAGATTTTTGTTTAAAAATAGCAAAACGTTCACATTTACTTCTTTAAGCCGTGTTCGCCTATCAGAAACAATTTGTCCCGCCTTGCTGAAAGCTCTTTCCGACTCCACAGACGTTGCGGGGATGCATAAATATTTAAACATCTAACCAGTGTTGCCAACTTGGCCTTTTTCCGGACAGATCTGTCCTTTTTGAAATTACAACTGCCGCAAAAATTCAGAAACAGCCCCTGTCCGGATAAAATGCCTTTTTTATTTTATTTTGGCCTTTTTTCATAATTTTTTCATTGTTAAAGGTTGTTTATAAAATTTGTCAAATAAATCGATGTCATCGCTTTAATATTGCTTTATTGCAACAAATTTTACGATGTGTCCCTGTTTCAATCGATGTAGCCCTGTAATCGAAAATGTTGAGGTTTTTTCTCTTTTGATATAAATCAAAACGCAGTTTTGTAAATGTAGGTGCACAAAAGTTTATTTAATAAAATCAAAATTATAAGTAGCAAGTACACAACGCGACGTTTTCAACTTAACTGAGCCGACACTTTCATAACTGATCTTGCACAACAAAAATGATACAATGATACAAGACTCGATGTGCAGCATGCTTTTATGCTTCCTTCTCTTACATATAGAATGTTCTAGATGTCTTCTTCCTATGCTACTCCTCTTACATATAGAATATTCTGGATGTCTCTTTTCGTATGCTTACTTTTCTGTATGTATGTATGCATGTATGTTATGTATGTACACAAGCCAGAACATTCGTTTCTTATTCTATTGAAAATGCTTGAACAGCCAACGACTGATTTTACAGGTGCTTCAAATGCTTATTGCTACAAAGATGATAATGATGATGAGTTTCGTTCGAGATCATTCTTCAACAGAAAATATATTTATCGATCGATCATTAAAGTTTTCAAAAGTTTAACAAAAATGTCAAGAAAATTTACAAACTGAAATTTGGGGTGTCGCGGTTAAACGACCCATTAAAAAAATGGATTAGCCACGTTACCAATAATATTGATAAGGCATTTTACAAATACTGCAAGTGCAGCTTAAACAAGTAAGAAGGCTCTAGTCGAGACGGCTCGACTACGAGATACCCTGAACCCTGCAAAAAAAGTGATACTCTTCTTCTTTACGCACTTAGAGGCGCGCGCTCTGCTAACTGCGCAGTTGCTGCCGTGGCTTGGGGGTGGGTTGGGCTGAACTTTGGACGCTTATAACTCCATTTCTAGATGCATGATCTTTATGAAATTTTAAGAGTAGATTAAGAGTATCTATATCTATTTATTTGCCAAATTGCAAGCCTCTAGTATTTGAAATGCGTTTTTTGCAAATTGTGGGCGAGGGGGGCGTGGCATCAAAAATCTGAAATATACAAAATCTGCGTATTTATAATATCTATCTAAATATATAAAGTTGAAGTCTCTGGCTGAAACGGTGTAGAAGTTACACCCTAAAAACCTAAAAAATGTAAACGAATTTTCGATTTTTTATCGATAATTTGGAAATGGGATGAGTTATCGAAAAAACAAAATAAACTCGTATTGCGTAGCTAACATACGAGTGTTCATGTGAAATTTCAGCTCTCTAGCTTTTGTAGTTTCCGAAATCTCGACGTTCATACAGACGGACAGACGGACGGACGGACAGACGGACGGACAGACGGACAGGGCTAGATCAACTTATTTTTTTATGCTGATCAAGAATATATATACTTTATGGGGTCTGCGACGTCTCCTTCTGCCTGTTACATACATTTTCACAAAACCATTATACCCTGAATTCCCATTTTCAATGGGTTCAGGGTATAATAAAAAACTTATAGAATGGAGAGATAAAGAAAGTATCGTATCTTTCTGGACTGAAGTTCAGAATCACACAGACTCAGCAGGAAACAAACACTTTTCGGACCTGGCAATTAGGTTGGTTTTACTAGTTAACAATTACATACAATTAAATATAATATCTTTGGATTAGGTTTGGACTACATCGAAACAGTAAATATTGCCAAAACTACAAGCTACCGAAAAATTGTGTACGCCAAATTGGCACAAATAATACATATAGCAACGAAAATACAAATTTTGATGATGTGCTATACCTTTTAAACGAAAATTAAAATAAAATTCTACTTTAGAAATAGAAAAAAATGTTATCCGCTTTTTTTGACCTTTTCAAAAATATTTTGTCCCCTTTTTGTCCTGTTTTTGGTGTCAACTGTCCTGTTTTTTTGGCGAAAAGATGGCAACACTGCATCTAACACAACTAGGGCATGTGGCAAATTTCTTATCATCAGATCTTTTAAAATAATTCCATACATCCGAAATTTTACTTTTCTTTTTTTGTGCAGGCTTCTCCAACACAAAACTTTTTCGCTGTCGGTGCTGTTGCAATCGCAACTTGCTGCAGAACTGCGTCCTAAAATTAGACACAAGTGTTCTAAGCATTCTTACTAATTATTTGAAAAACCTCGTTTGACCTCGTTTTATATATTTTTACGAATTGTAATTTACACACTTTACAACTTTATACTTTTTAATATTTGTACACAAGCGACGCCAAAAATAAAAAGCGCGAATATTTGCTTGGTGATGTGTAAATCGCTCTTTTTATACCATCGATATTATCGTCCAACTTTGATAGTTTGAATCATCGATAGTTCAGTAGCTCGATAGTGCCTTACCATCGATGGTGACGATAGTGCCATCGATAGTTTGGCACCTCTAGTACATACATATATATAAATATTAATGAATTTAACAAATAAAAGTTGTTTTCGATTAAAAAATAAAAAGTTTCCAGCGAGATTTGAACCCGAATAATTTAAAACATGTATGGCATTAAAAAAAAAGCTTTCGACGGGATTTGAACCCACGCAAGTTGCATAGCACTCACCACCAACACCGATGCCTTGGACTGAGCTTCATTAACTAAAACCAAAAAAGGCACTGCTAGAGCGCCTTCTTACAAAACTAAAGTAACGATCGAAAAATTCACAATTCAATCGCAATTCATAGAATATTATAGCCGGCAGACTTTTGTGTGCAAGTTATCACCCCGCTACTCAAGTGACTCTTATGATAAATGTAAACAACTTTCAAATAGCATAACTCAGTCTCCCCAATCATAAACAACCTATAGTATCACGCCACTCGGCTCAAACATAAATATTCCCTATTCCCACAGAGTCAGCATTTTGGCTTCAACATAAACATAAGAATCTCTACGCAGTTTCCAAGGGCTCTTTGAGTTAGCAACCAAGCTTTAATATAAACAATTCATAATTTCACAATACCGATATAGAATCATGTAAGCCACTCTTGTGAGCTTTCGAGCTTTTGAGCTTTGAGCTTTAATGAGGGAAGCTTTAACATAAACATTAGCTGACTTGCAGCATAAGATCATTTTTGTACTTTAGTTCGAATTTGGAGTTTAATAAAAGAACACTACGTTCACTATAATAAAATAATTTTTTTTATTAACTTGCAAAGGCAAGTTGATTAATTGGCGCCCAACGTGGGGCATACGTTGAATAAAAAACACATAAAAAGAAACTACATCTTTTTATGTAATCGTACGCCGCCGAACTAAAAGTGAAATAATAAGTGTCAAAAATTTAAACTCAAAAAGAAACATCAAGTTTCTAGAACTCAAACAAAAAGTGCATTAAAAAGTTTCAAATAAAAAAGAAACAGCTTGTGCTTCAAACCAAATTTTAAATCACAACAACGCTAATAAAAGTCACATGACTTAAAACAAAAAACTGAATCTAAACGACAAAAGTTTGTGCCTGCCTAAAACAAAAGGCAGCTTAAGACGAAAAGATCGTGCTGTGTGACCGAACCAAAAGGTCGCAACCCAAAACCAGTGACAAGACAATAAAGAAGGAAGGAAGGAAGGAAGGAAGGAAGGACGACCCGATCCACCCTAACCCAAAGAAAGAAGTACCACTACGTGAGCGATTGAGAATCTTTATAATCTTTATAATTACTCATTAAGCTACATTTAAAAATTTTTTTGTGTTTAATAATTGTACTAAACCTGGACGAGTTAATTGAAAAAATTTCAAATTTAAAAGCAAATACAAATAATTCAAAAATGGCTAACAATCTAACAGCAGAAATAATAGCTCAATTGATTGCAAATCAAACCAGAGTGCTTTAAGAACAAATTACAGAATTAAAAGCTCAGTTAACATTGTCTACCAACAACGAACAAGAATTTAAAGCAACAGTCATCAATGATACAATTCGTTGCGACGAATCATTCGATATAGTTAAATCCTTACCTGAGTTTTCAGGAAACCAAAACGCATATGTAAGCTGGCGTGAAGCAGCTTGCGGTGCTATGCGAATGTATAAAGAGGGCAGTAGAAAATATGCAGGTGCCTTAACAATACTTAGAAACAAAGTCACAGGTAGAGCAAATGATATCCTAACTAATCACGGTACCGTACTTAACTTTGAGGCAATACTTGCCAGATTAGATTTTGCATATAGTGACAGGCGTCCGATGCACATTTTAGAACAAGAATTAAGTGTCTTACGACAGGGCAACTTATCGGTTCTCGAATATTATAACCTGGTTAATAAAAAACTAACCCAGCTGATAAACAAAACTATTATGACATATGGCGACAAGACCAATGTAATTACCGAATTAAATAATAAAAACAGAGAAAACGCTTTGCGAGTTTTCATCACAGGCCTTAACGGATCTTTATCAAATATTTTGTTTTCTCTTAAACCAGAAAACCTTCCAAACGCCTTGGCTAAAGCCCAAGAGCTAGAAGCAAATTATCAAAGAGCTAATTTCGCTTATAATCATTCTGTTAATATACAACAGTCCAATGAAAATAAAAAAGAACAACCAAAGTATAATAAATCGAATCAATCTAATAAAAAATATGACAATCATTTGCGTTTCAATCAGAACTCGCAAAATCAAATTCAATCTAACCCCCAACCCCCTCAAGAACCAATGGATGTAGATAGATCCGTTCAAATACAAAACCCGTCTTTCCAACAGAATCCAATTTTAGAACAGGCAAACAAAAGAGTATTCTCTTCTCAAACAACTCATCAACCAAAAAAGGTTATGCGTGTTAACAACATTCAAGAGGACCATTTTTTGGAGGAGCAAGGGGAGATCTCCCATTCATCTATAGAATAGATAAAAAAATAAACAAAAACTTAAAGGTATTAATAGACACAGGCGCTACAGCTTGTTATATTAAAAAAGGCATATACAATAACCCAGAAGAGTTAGTTATTAAAAAAAGAGTAAAAACTGTCAATGGATACAGTATCATAACACATTCTCATAATATAAATATTTTCGGAAAACGTTATAGATTTTATGAAATCGATAATCTAGAAGCAGATTTGTTAATCGGTTATAATCTACTAAAAGCTATTAATGCAATAATTGACCTATCAAAAGGTACACTGCATTATAATAATAAAACAGAAACGATTAATTTGATAAATGAAAATCCAGATAAGGAGTATTTCGTCACTCCTTATCTAAAAAATGAAACTTTTCAATCAAATACATTATTCAATGTATCTGACATACAATCAGCGTCATCAAGTGACTCTGATTACCCAAATACAAAAAATAAAGCGATTAACGAAAATCTCAATAAAAACAAGCATATAAAAAAGAAGAAAGCTAAAAAGAGCAGACAACGAAAATTGTCAGTATCCTCTACAAGCACTTCAATATGCGAAGTAAATCATTTAAAAGTTAATCATTCCATTGATAAAATGGCGAATCTAACAACTCTTGAAGAACAAATCATTCAAGAAATAAAAATCAAACACTCTCAAATACAAATATCTCTTCCTTTTAGAACAGATATTAGAGGTGAAATCAGAACGATAAACGACACTCCAATTTACAGTAAACAATATCCTTATCCACATTCAGTTATCAATTTTGTTAATAAGGAAATAAATAGGATGTTAGACGAGAACATAATAAGGCCAAGCAAAAGTCCTTATAACTCTCCAGTATGGGTTGTAGGAAAAAAGGGCTTTAATGAAGATGGAACACAAAAGCACAGATTAGTTATTGATTACAAAAAACTAAATAATAATACAATTCCAGATAGATATCCGATGCCAGATCCATCGGTAATATTATCTAACCTAGGTAAAGCCAAATTCTTTTCAACTATTGATTTAGAATCTGGTTTTCATCAAATTTTAATGAAAAGCACAGATATTGAGAAAACCGCTTTTTCCATCAATAATGGAAAATATGAATTTCTTCGCTTGCCATTTGGACTTGCGAACGCGCCTAGCATATTTCAAAGAGCTATGGACAATATATTACGTGATAAAATCGGTAAAACTTGCCACATCTATATAGATGATATAATAGTTTTCTCAGAAAATATCGAGCAACACTTCAATGACTTACAAGAAATTATCGAAATATTATTTAAAGCAAATATGAAGATATCTCTAGAAAAATCCAAATTCTTTAAAAAGGAAATCGAATTCCTAGGATATGTAGTGTCTCACAATATTATTACAACTGACCCCAAAAAAATAGAAGCTATCATAAAATATCCACCTCCCACTAACTTGAGAGAATTACGAGGTTTTCTAGGTTTAACTAACTACTACAGGAAATTCGTACAAAATTACGCAAATATAGCAAAGCCCCTCACAAAACTATTACAAGGACACAATGGTATGATTTCAAGACACATGTCGAAAAAAACAAAATATCTCTAGACGATGAAGCTCATTCAGCATTCGAAAGTTTAAAATCACACTTAGTTGCAAGGGTTGAACTAACTCAGCCAGACTATTCCAAAAAGTTTGTTCTTACTACAGACGCTTCTGACATCGCTATAGGCGCTGTCCTTTCGCAAGAAAGCAAACCAATCACATTCATTTCAAAGACATTAAATAAAACAGAAAGAAATTATGCAACAAACGAGAGGGAATTATATGCCATAGTCTGGGCATTAAAAAGTCTTCGTAATTACTTATATGGTATTACAAATTTAGAAATCCAAACAGATCATCAACCACTTTCTTTCGCGGTTTCTGCACGAAACCCTAATTCAAAAATGAAAAGATGGCATGCCTTTATTGAGGAATTTTCTCCTACTATATTTTACAAACCAGGGTCAACGAACGTTGTTGCCGACGCTTTATCCAGAATAATAATAAACAACATTACCACTGAAAGTAATCAAATGTCCGATAGTGCACCCTCCGACAATGAATCCTTATCCGATATCGAAACTGTACATTCAGCCGACAGCAGCCATGAGTACATATTTGAAGAAACGAAAAAAACCACTGAATCAGTTTAAGCAGCAACTACTTATTTCAAAAAATAAATTTACTATTCATGAAAAATGCGAACCCTTCAATAAAATAAGACATATCATAGAATATGATACAGTAGATAATTTAATCCAAATACTTAAAGAATTTTTACAGCCAAAAATAACGACAGGAATCCACTGCAGTCTTGAAGATCTATACGAAATACAGAATACAATAAGAAACACCTTCACAAATAAATTTCTTTTTACCAGAAAATTTGTCTTAGATATCGAAAATAAAAACGACCAAGAAATTATTATAGAAGAAACACATGCTCGAGCTCATAGAGGTTTCGACGAAAATCTTAAGCAAATTCTTAAGTATTATTATTGGCCAACACTATATAAAACTCTTAAACAATATATACGACATTGCGAAATTTGTAATAAAAATAAATACGATAGAAATCCAAAACAAATACTTATTTCTAAAGCACCCATTCCAAAAACAGAAGGTGAACAATTACATATCGATATTTTTATGCTCAAAAATTATCATTTATCACTTGCATAGATGCTTATTCAAAATTTCTAGTTATAAAAGAAATCAATAACAAATCGGATATGGCCAATAAAGTATTAGAATTGATCCAAATCTTTCCATTCGCTAAATCAATAATGCTAGACAATGAACCTAGTTTTTCATCTGCACAATTTAAATCAACACTGTCCCGTTCAGGTATAAATATTTATTATACAGATCCCAGACACAGCTTAAGCAACGGCCAAGTAGAAAGAGTTCATTCAACACTCATCGAAATTTCTCGATGCATCTAAGAAGAATTTAAATTAGTTGATTATTCTGAAGTTATATACCGTGCAGTCAGAGAATATAACAACACAATACAATCAACAACCCAACAAAAACCATATGAAATTTTATTTAACAAAATAAATCACTCTGAATTATCCGCAAAGCTAGAATCAGCTCAATCCAAAATGTTAGACTACCATAACAAAAAACGAATACCAAAGAATTACCAAGTAGGCGAAATCATTTATGAAAAGAAACATGGCGAACGAAATAAACTGCAACCCAAATATAAAAAACAAGTAGTTAAAGAAGATCTAGGAAATACAGTTAAAATAAATAATAGAGATCGTATAATTCATAAAGATAATATAAAATCCTAATAAAAATTTTTGTTTTTGTTTTTTAGCATGATCACTTTGTACGTGCTTATTAGTTTTTTGCCCTTTTGCCGCTTCGATATCATAAACTACTCAAACGACAATTATGTTTTACTTGAAGATATTAATAATTTTTTACTATACGAAACATTTGGAGAAGTGTTTCACGTTACTAATTTAAGTTTTTATAATGATATATTTGAAAGAGAGCTAACATTTTTTGATAATAAAAACAACACTATTGATTGGGAAATAACAATGGAACTAAATTTAATTAAAACCCTTCTTTCTCAACTTACACCTCATAAAGTCTCTAAGCGAAGTATAAATGAATTAGGTACTATTTTTAAATGGATTACAGGAACACCAAATCATGATGACATGCTAACAATTCAGAATAAAATAAATGAACTCATTGAAAATAACAATATACAAAATCAAATTAATTCTGCAATTTTCAAAGAAGCTACAAAAATTACAAATCTTTTAAAAAACATTAAATTCGATCAAGAAATGCTATTAAAAAAATACCGTCTCAAACTATTATCACTTGACCTACAAAATCTGCTAGACACTATTACATTTTCAAAAGCCAACATAATAAACCCAAAAATTTTAAATAAACAAGATATGATAAACATATTTAATCACGAAACATTTAATATTACTCTTATCGACCTCTTGGACGTATCCTCTTTTTCAATTATCTCATACCAAGGTTTAATTATAGTTTTTATAAAATACCCAACTATAAATTATAAGTGCAAATTATATCATGCTAAAGCAGTTTCCCAATCAGATGGAAAATTATTCATAGACAATAAAATCACTAAATGTAAGAATACCTTTTATCGTATTAAAAATTTTAAAAGAGAAATTTATAATACTTTTGCTCAAATTGTTTACGAGAAGAACTGCTTCATAAATTTAGTTAATAAATAATTCACTAGCTGTACAAAAATATCAGAAAAAAACAAGCCAATAGAAATAATAACAGATGGCGCCATTTTAGTATCAGGAAAAAATTGCGTTAATAATACCTGGCTTACAGGTACCTACCTCATAACTTTCAAAACCATTGTAACCATAAATAACATTACTTACACAAACCAAAAAGAAAAATTGCTGAACTATATAAAACATAACAAATTTACAGATTATTTAATTACTGATTATCAACCTTCTAATGACACTGAGTTACGATTAGAAAATACAAATACTTTATCAAAAATTGTAATAGAATTAGAAAATAATCATACCAAAATTACGTTTATTATATTTGTAATAGTTTTTATATTCATTATGATAAAGCTTCTCAAATTTTGTTCAAAGAACAATCTCAATCCTATTAAATTCTTATTTTCAAAGCCCCTAAATGATCAAAATATTCAAATTCAAAACCCTGATATGCTAAATGCTATAAACACTCAAATTGACTCAAATTGAATTGACACTTATGAGAAATCGTTAAGAATCAGGGACGATTCTTCTTAAGAAAGGGGGGAGTTATCACCCCGCTAATCAAGTGACTCTTATGATAAATGTAAACAACTTTCAAATAGCATAACTCAGTCTCCCCAATCATAAACAACCTATAGTATCACGCCACTCGGCTCAAACATAAATATTCCCTATTCCCACAGAGTCAGCATTTTGGCTTCAACATAAACATAAGAATCTCTACGCAGTTTCCAAGGGCTCTTTGAGTTAGCAACCAAGCTTTAATATAAACAATTCATAATTTCACAATACCGATATAGAATCACGTAAGCCACTCTTGTGAGCTTTCGAGCTTTTGAGCCTTGAGCTTTAATGAGGGAAGCTTTAACATAAACATTAGCTGACTTGCAGCATAAGATCATTTTTATACTTTAGTTCGAATTTGGAGTTTAATAAAAGAACACTACGTTCACTATAATAAAATAATTTTTTTTATTAACTTGCAAAGGCAAGTTGATTAATTTGCATGCATAGAAAATCGTTTAGTGCGTGCACGCCAGTGTGAATACTCGTACATATGTGTGTACAGATGTAAATCTGTATGTACAGGAAAAACGTTTGTTTGTACGTTGCTAATTTTCCAAATATTTTGTTTATTAAATAATTATAATGCATCTACGGGAACAAAGTCTCCTGCATTTGGTTGCGCCCATATGCAACGTTCTTACTTGTTGTTACTCGCTGCGTTTGTCGCTGCAACTAAGAAATGACATGTTTATTACTAGGCGTCAGATAACGCGCAGGCGATATTTTTTTAATGTTTTTATTTATGTGGCATGTTCATGCTTGAGCACCTACTTATTATTAGTAAAATTTTCATTCTGTGGCATCACCTCCTGTTGCATACTTGGCAACTATAATTGCAGATGTCATTGCTGCAGGTTTACTTCGGTCAGCAGGGTTGATAGTCCAGGTTTCTTTGAGACAAAGTGAGAGATAGGCCCAAACGACAGAGAGTGTTTTCCAGAAACTGCTTTCATCTTCCTCAGTGCTGCCTAGAATTCACAGTCCCGTACTGCCAGTACAAGAAAAAAATGGCCTAACATGAGTTTCAATCAGCTTCAACTGTATTTGGGACACATTGCAATAACAGGCTCACTTCAGTTGGAATAGATTTGCGACCAGATCGCATTAGCCAAATCATTGTCAGTTGGAATTTTATTCATCATTTTAAGCTATTGTGTACATATGCTAGCAACATTTTTAAGGGTAGTGCAAGTGAATGGTTCTGAGGTGATCACAAAAGTGTACCGGAGATTTGTTGGCAAGAATTTTGTTTTGTACATTTATATCCGAGCTGCTGTCTGTTGGCGTAAGCAAAAAATAGGCGAACCCTTTGACGAGTGAGGCTATTGTTGTTGATAAATTTTCGAGTTCCTTGCGTGATTCAAATCTGGTCCGAATTCTCCGTACCAATTTTCTCCCAGATATTCAACACAAAATCCTCTACAAGAAAATTGAGAGAGTTGCCCAGTTGCACCATTAGTACGTTAGTGATTAGAAAGAAGACAAATATCAGCCGGAAATTTACTGTGCTGGAATTGTACTTCGACACGGCACAGTGCCCTCCTTGTTTCAGGATTTGTATGTATGCATTGATTTTCGGACCCAATTCAATCTTTTTACATTTCGGGTGGTACCAACTAATAATCAATTAGCTTCACTAGAGTATCGTAACATCACTCACAGCCCAAATTGCTGTTGCAATATGTTAACGTGTTTCCTTCTTTTACAAAGTGGACTCAGGGCTGGGCTGTCCAATTATCCCGTTTCACCTGCAATAAAGAGTTGATGTATGAAGAGCTGGATAAAATGCTTAGATTAGGTGTTATAGAAGAATCACAAAGCTCTTGGGATTCTTCAGTTGTGTTAGTTCGCAAAAGTTATATGTTTAGACAGTCGGCCTGTTAATGCGGTTACAATTGAGAATGTATATCCTATGCCGTTCATGGAATGCATTCTCACATGCGGCTGGAAGTAGAATTTATTTTCAGTTTAGACTTAAAAGACGCATTCGGGCAAAACCCTATTAAAGCCGAAATCGCGCGATAAAACCTCACTTGTCGTGCTAGTTCAAACAACGGAAACGAATGAAGGGATACCGGTGGTTTTGATATCCCGCAAACTTTATTGTTCTCTAAGGAATTATTCAGTAACAAACAAGTAAGAAGACTCTAGTCGAGACGGCTCGACTACGAGATACCCTGAACCCTGCAAAAAAAAAAGTGATACTCTTCTTCTTTACGTTACTGCCGTGGCTTGGGGGTGGGCTGGGCTGAACTTTGGACGCTTATAGATGGACGATCCTTACGAAATTTTCAGAGTAGATTAAAAGCATCCAAGTATCTATATGCCATTGCAAGTCTCTAGTATTTGAAATGCGTTTTTTTCAAATTGGTGGCGAAGGGGGCGTGCCATCCAAAATTCAAAATCTCCATATCCATATTCATAATTTCTATCTTAATGTACAAATTTGAAATCTCTAGCTAAAACGTTGTGAAAGTTATGCTCAATAAACTTAAAAAAAAAGTAAATAAATTTTCAATTTCTTATCGATAATTTGGAAATGGGATGAGTTATCGAAAAAAAAAAAAACAAAATAAACTCGTACTGCGTAACATCACTAACCATACAACACATAGACTGGACAACTAGAACAAACTTTTTTCACGAACCAGATTTTGATTTGGCGTCCTAATCATCTTCGTATTTGCTCGGCTCTGTCATTTGCTGCTCGGGCAGCGAAAATATCGTAGTTGATTTTCAGTTCGCTGCCAGCGCTCGAACGAAATGATTCTATTCTCATATGAAGCATCACTGTGTGCTATTCTTTCTTTATTCACTCTCTCACTCACTCTCTCTATGCCTCTCATATATATATGTATGCAGGCACAAGCCAGCAGCGCACAAAAATTGAAATTTGTCCGCGAGTTGCGATTCGCAACGATCCCGTCTGCCATTCTTAGTAAGAGTATGCCGAACTCTTAAACGGCTTTGCCATGCTCATGCAAAATTTTAGTGTTTTCGTGATTATTTTTGGGAAGGGTATGAAAGCGTGATGTACATAAGCATTGCTTTTTCGCGACGAGCATGCACACACACAATTACTGTGTCTTGCTTCATGTATGAGCAATTATGTGACTGTGTGCGAAACTTTTGCTGCCTGTAGCAATTGCAGGGCCCAACATTTGCAGTTTGTTCTCTTGCTACCTGCGCTATTGAGTAGTTTGTCTATTTTGTATATGTAGTTTGAATTGTAGAGTGACTGTCAAATGAGCCTTTACGGCTTGCAGCAGTCATTTTGACAATAATGAGTACATGGTTTATTCTATTTGTCAATACATATGAATTTCCAGATCCACTTAAATCGTTTATGACACGTTCAAAAATGGTTTGTTACTAAATTAATTATAGTTATTTTTATTTATTAAACATGTATAAGAATGAATGCATATGTATGCATATAAACATAAATGCCTATGCATTGGGGAAGTAGATTTGACAGTCTACAAGGTCGAACAAATCTAAGACCGTTCCCACAATTCTAAGGCCGAGGTCTACAAGAATAACAAACTGCAAATGTTGGACCCTACAATTGCTACAGACAGCACACAGTCACATAAATGCTCATACATGAAGCAAGACACAGTAATTGTGTGTGTGCATGCTACATCACGCTTTCATACCCTTCCCAAAAATAATCACGAAAACACTAAAATTTTGCATGAGCATGGCAAAGCCGTTTAAGAGTTCGGCATACTCTTACTAAGAATGGCAGACGGGATCGTTGCGAATCGCAACTCGCGGACAAATTTCAATTTTTGTGCGCTGCTGGCTTGTGCCTGCATACATATATATATGAGAGGCATAGAGAGAGTGAGTGAGAGAGTGAATAAAGAAAGAATAGCATACAGTGATGCTTGATATGAGAATAGAATCATTTCTTTCGAGCGCTGGCAGCGAACTGAAAATCAACTACGATATTTTCGCTGCCCGAGCAGCAAATGACAGAGCCGAGCAAATACGAAGATGATTAGGACGCGAAATCAAAATCTGGTTCGTGAAAAAAGTTTGTTCTAGTTGTCTAGTCTATGTGTTGTATGGTTAGTGGTGATACTACTAACATACGAATTTACATATGAAATAAGTAGGGCTGTCGAATATTTTTAAAATATCGTATCGATGATATTTTAAGTTTTGAAAAAATATCAAAATGATATTTGACATTGAACTTTAAAAATATCGATATATCGATATTTTTCAAACTTTTTCCCACAAAAACTTTACAATCCGACCAAAAAAAAAAAAAAAAAGAATCATAAGAATAACTATTTTTCATAATAATGACAAGTATTAGGTACTCAAAGATTAAAAAAAACGCGTTCTGATATTTGAGAATCCGTCATACAACTTCGTGACTCGCAAACAACGCATTTTATTGGCGAAGCAAGTCGCACCAAAGGCACTTGGCTACCAAGGGCTGATCGTAATGCGATCTTCGATAGTACTAGCATTGTGGACTTATGACAATTCTAAAAATTATCGGATTGCTTTCCCAAGAAGTTTGTGGCAAGCTTCGCTATATCTCAAGTTCCCTGTTCCGCAATGTGTACTTTCAATATTGACCTATTGTGGTCGTTCTCGAAGCTATCACCTTGGTTATCTAAATTCATCATAGTGTTGTTTTTTATATGTATTGCCATAATTGATGTGTTACAACTTGTTTTTATTATTTTAGGGCATAAATTACATTTGGCTGTTCCATTTTTAATATCAGAGTGATGCGTTTTTACCATTATGAGACAATTGTCAACGCAAATATATTAAAATATCAAAATATCACAAAAATATTCGATATTTGGGGAAAAAAATATTCCGATATAAATATATTAAAAAAAAAAAAACATATATCGATATTTTGATATATTTTCAACAGCCCTAGAAATAAGAATGCCGACTTTACCTAGGTAGTAGAACATTTCTGTTAATGATAATCGTACATAAATGGGTACTTGGTTATGTATCACCACTAACCATACAACACATAGACTGGACAATTGGTACAAGTTAATGTTCACACTTATTTTTTTACTTTAGAACCCCCTTAACTTCGTATTTGCTCGGGTTTTTACTTTTAGGGTCGGCAGAGAAAATTGTTGATGGCAAAATCATTCCGCTTCGAGCGCTCGACGGTGACGGTCGATTTTCCAAAAATGCCTGACATGTGCCGCTCTTTCCCTTGCTCTCTTTCTCTTTCTGCCCCATGCTTTTTACTCTCTGCTCTCTTCCCACAAAAATATATGTATGCTGCTGGCACAAACAAGCAAGCAGCTCACAAAAATTGAAATTTCTTCTCGACTCGCGATCTCATTGGTCCCCTTCTGAGCGAAGAGTATACCGAATTCTTAAACTGCTTTGCCATGCTCATGCAAATGTTAGCGTTTTTATGATTATTTGTGGAAAGGGTATGAAAGTATTGATGTGCATAACGAATATTATTTCCCTATGACCATACACACACACATTTACACTTCCTCGCTATATGTGTAGACATTTATGTGCCTGTGTGCAATATTCTTGCTGCCTGTAGCACTATTAAAACCCCCAGCAGTTGATGTTCGTTCGGTAGGGTAGCGATGTGAGCTTGCAGCGTCATTTTTGGCCTTCCATCTCTTTTCCTCGACACAAGGCAGGAAAGCGTTTTTACTTGTGCTTGTGTGTCTCAATTGTCACACTTACACAAATAATAACAATCAGGTGCACAGCTGTTAGTAGTGCTGGAAACCGCAGCGGACATTCAGTTGTCCACTAACCTTTTTGAGTAATCTAACATTTTGAGAAGTTTTTTTTTTTTTTTTTTTTTTTTGGTAAAAGGTTTATATTATTTTATTTAAACAGGCTTTCTACTACCTAATTGGCAGCTTAACAAGTTGAACATAAAGTTACAATTATTTACAGTAGAACACTACAGATATTTCAATAACAATTTCCATAAACAACAATCACAATTTGGTTAATTAATCACACAATAATCACATTCACTTTTACATTGAACATTAATTTTATAGGAACCTCGCAGGGAGGTCCTGTGGATGGCACTTCTTAATCTTCTTCTTCTGGCTTCTTTGTTAAGTCTTCTCGCCAAAGGGTTTGGGTGGCCTTCGAGTCTTGCAAGGTATCTAGCAGCTACCTCTTGCATTACGTCTCCAACTTTGGGGACCTTGAGATCTTTTTCAATCTCCCTCGTACGCATGTACCAGGGAGCATTGCTAATTTGCCGGAGGATTTTTGCTTGTACAACTCTTATTTGTTTAGATTTGATTTGACGCAATTCCATAGACTTGAAGCGCATATCTCCATATGGGACTTAGTATTGCTTTATAAATTGTCACTTTACTGTACAGTGACAATTTATTGGCCGGCATAAGAAGCCATGACATCTTTGCGCTTTTGGTCATTACAGTCTTTTTGACCATCGTGGTGTGCATGTTAAATGTCAGCCTTCTGTCTAACACTACGCCCAGGTATTTGTGGCTTCTTTTGTGCGGTAGTGTTGAACCCTGCATGCTGATGCGACCACAGTTTAAACGTCTTGTGGTAAACGTAACGTTTGCGCATTTGCTTCCGTTAATTCCTATATTCCATTGCGGGCCCAGTCTTCAAAGCTGCTCACAAACTGCTGCAATGACTCTGTAGTTTTATTGATGCAGGTACTACTTGTCAGTACGGCTGTATCGTCGGCATACGTGGCTATCAGTCCATTGTTTCGGTTTGCTCCTGTGATGTCGTTATGTGAGGGCATATCGGCTGTGAACAAAGTATACAAGGTAGGGCCGAGAACGCTACCTTGAGGCACGCCTGCACATATTGGTCTTTTTGACGATTTTATACCATCCACGTCGACCCTAAAGCTTCTATCTCGTAGAAAGCTGCTGACAATCTGGTACAATTGTGGAGTGAGAACGCTTCTAAGTTTGAATAATAATCCGTCATGCCAGACTCTATCAAACGCTTGCTTTATGTCCATAAAAACAGCAACTGCATACTTCTTGTGTTCGAAAGCATCCAGGATGAAATTGACCACACGGTGTAGCTGCTCCGGAGTACCATGACCCCTCCTGAATCCAAATTGCCAGTTTGGGATTCTTTGTTTGACTGCTTCAAGTTGCAGAATCCGGTCAAGTATTACTCTTTCGGCCATCTTTCCTAAGGCAGGAAGAAGGCTTATTGGCCTATATCCATCCACTTCACTAAAACTCTTTCCAGGCTTGGGATAATTTTTATCTGCGCTGTCTTCCAGATGCTTGGGAAGTGTCCTAGCCTGAGCATACTGTTTAGAATCAGCACTATAAACAGGAGAGCTTTTTGGGTAGGAGCTTGAGTGTTCTGTTATCCAGCCTATCCTCTCCAGGAGATTTTTTAACCTTCAGATTTTTAATTATAATTATTACCTCTTCCAGTGTGACAGGCCGTACAGGCAGAGTCATCTGGACGGGGTATCCAGCTGCATTGAGTAGTTTGGTCTTAGCAAAGACAGCAACCTAACTTCTGCGGCCGAGTTGCAGTAACTAAAGTACTGCATACTTTTAGACGCAGTATTAGTAGTGCATACTTTCGGGCTTCTATTGTCTCGTAGCTAAGCTGTGTTTTAAATAAGTGGGGTCACTAAATTCAAATTTTAGTAGCCATTGCCCACTACAGGCTACACGCCGCGGTAGTCGGAGCAGGTATGGAGGCCATGATGGAGGATGAGCTGCAAGCCTTCGCACGTCGCTCTTCGCTGCAGCGGTCACCGCAGCAACAGCTGAGGGCGTTGCCGCAGCCGGTAGCACCCAGTGGCTGTTTGCCAGGCACCGAAGTCCTTAAAGGAAGCGTTAGCTCAAATAGGAGTTACCTTAGAGGGCTTGTCTGCTTTATTTGGTGGTCAGCGGCATATAAATGCCTAATGAGAGGGGGGTTGACCAAACTGGTCAATCTTCACAGGCGGGCCGAAAAGTTCTGCGACCGCACAGTTAAAAACTGCGAGGTGCAGAGCACGCCGCCCAAGAAAGCAGTGAGAAAGTCCAAAAACGAGCATTAGTGGCTCAACGGGTAGCATACGCCCAAACGGCCAAGGGAAGTAGCCGCCGAAGTGAGGAAAACTCCTTCAAAAAAGTCGAGGCCCAACAGAAGCGTAACGGTAGAACCAATAGCTCTAGGTGCGGCAGTTAGGATTGCAAACCAAGCAGATCCACAGACTAGCAAGAGTAGCTGGACGGTCGTCAAGGGTCGCAAGCCCATACAAAAGCGGCCCAGATCGCAATTGCGATCTCTGGCATAGGCGGGTGCAGCTATGCGGACATGCTTCGCGTAGTTAAGAGCGACCCAAATTTAAAACATCTGAGCGGCGATGTTCAAGGGATCAGAAAGACAGCTAAGGGGGACCTCCTGTTGCAGCTAAGCAGGAAGCCGGAGCATAGTGCAGATGCTCTTCACGAGGCTGTAGGCAAGGCGTTGGGAGACAGAGCGGTAGTTAAAACGCTTACCGAAACGGCACACATTGAGATTCGTGATCTTGACGAACTAGCAAGCAAAGAGGAGATATTAGAGGCAATTAGGGTGGAGTTGAAAGATAGCTCACTCCCCATTTGCGGTTATTAAATCGCTTCTGTCAGCTTACGGTGGACAGCAAAGAGCTACAGTTGCTCTCCCAGTTGGGAAAGCCAAAACTCTGCTCGAGCTGTCCAAAATTAGAATAGGATGGGTAGTATGCCGTATCCGAGCCGTGGACCAGCCTAAACGCTGCTTCAAGTGCCTCGATTACGGTCATATAGCCGCTAACTCCGCTAGCGACTGTAATCTGAAGGTGCCTGTATCAGGTGTGGCGAGATGGGTCATAGTGCAAAAGCATGCACCAAGCCGCCCAAATGTAGCCTCTGCGTCCGTAAAGGCGAAAAAGCAGACGGACCATTCAGCAGGCAGCTTCAAGTGCCCATCCTACGATGAAGCTGCGCGCAAAAATGAAATGTTAGGGTTTCTTCAACTTAACTTAAATCATTGTATAGCTGCGCAAGATCTACTAGAGCAGACTGTAAGAGAAAAATTTATAGACGTAGCCTTTCTCAGTGAACCTCATCACTGTAAGTCCAGCTGTCCCAGAACGTGGGCAAACAGACAGTACTGGCAAAGCATCGCTATGGGCATGTGGCGGTTCAACGAATGTGCTTTCAGATGTTAAGCCATTCAATGGATTCGTACGCGGCCGATACGGTAACTTATGGCATACAGTTGCTACCTGGCCCCCAGCATGCAGCTCAGCGATTTCACAGCGACGCTCGATGAGCTTTGCCGTGGATACTAGGGGTCGAAAGGCCATTATAGCAGGCGATTTCAATTCATGGGCGTTAGAATGGGGTAGCCACACAACTAATACCAGAGGCCGTATCCTTCTGGAGATCTTCGCGACATTAGATGTTGCACTGCTCAATACTGGCCAAGAGTACACCTTCAGTAGGGCTGGATACGGATCTGTAATTGACATTACTTTTGTCACTTCATCCCTTTTTCGGGAAGCATCATGGAGTCATTGCGATAGTTATACGGGCAGCGATCATACGGCACTTCTGTTCACAATAGGGGAGCCACTTGCCCAGGCGCCAAACTTGTGGAGAGAATCGTATCAGCTGGATACTTTCAATCCCTTGGCCTTTTCAGTGGCCATTCAGTCGCTGGGCACATCGGGCAATGCTGAGGCCAGAGCATGCCAAATGGTAGCCAATTTCAGAGTGCCTGCAGTAGTAGCATGCTACGCCGCAAGAGTTTCATGCGACAACAAACGCCTATGTATTGGTGGAATGCACAAATAGGTGACATTCGACGCAAATGCATCCAGGCGAGAAGAAGCTACCAACGCGCCCGTGGTAGGACCACATATGTAGAAAAGCAATTAGCATACCAGGCGCTAGATGACAGTTGAAGAAGGCCATTCGGGCAAGCAAAAGAGAGTGCTTCTTAGAATTGTGCGACTCAGCCGAATATGACCCTTGGGGCAGGGCATATAAAAGATAGTGGTTAAAAGACTATACGCAGGTAATCAGGTGCAGCCTATGGACCGTTTGGAGCTTAAATCGATTGTGGAAACACTCTTTCCAGAAATACTAAGCTCCATTCATGCCTGAGACCATGTCTGCCGAGCAGGGCTCAACGAGCACTCAGATTGACTTAGTTAGGACGGAGAGGAGATATTAGTAGCTCTCAGAGGTCTTAGACTTAACTCAGCCCCAGGGCCAGACGGGATCCCAAATCGTGCGCTAAGCTAGCCTCGCCTTGCACCCAAGCGCGTTCGCGGAATTATACAACGAATGTATAATTCATGAGACGTTCCCCGCAAATATGAAAAATCAGAACTTGGTATTGCTACCTAAGGCTGGCAAACCACCGATGAGCCATCTTCATATAGACCAATCTGTCTCTTAGACACCATGGGAAAGGTGTTCGAGAAACTGATTTGCTCTAGGCTGGAGAGTGCCATTGATAGCGCCGGAGGCCTTTCACCTAACCAATTTGGTTTCCGGAAGGCCCGTTCCACAGCAGATGTGCTTGAGAAAGTTGTCGGCCTGGCAGCTTCCGCCATCCAAGGCACCAGATTGAAGCACTACTGTTGGGGTATGATACTGGATGCGATGTCACAATATAATATCCCTAAAATCTAAAAGAGATAGTGAGGAGCTACTTCAGAGGAAGAACACTAACATACAATACGAGTGAGGGTCCCCAAACTCATATAGTGTCAGCTGGAGTCCCCAAGGTTCAGTGGTGGGGCCTCTCCATGGAATATGATGTACGACGGCGTACTGCGTTTGGAACTACCAGCAGGCGCGCACACCATGGCTTTGCTGATGACGTAGCAGTCGTCACCATAGGAAAGGAGCTTAAAGATACTGAGGATATGTGCAGCGCAAGTATCAATCGCATACGAAGCTGGTTGTCTGGAGCTGGACTAGAGCTAACGGCGCAAAAAACGGAAGTCGTCCTAGTCAGCAGTCGCAAAAGAGAGTGGAAAACTGCCAATATAAAGATCGGCAGC
>JAUESP010000227.1:0-22500 GCA_030914335.1 Drosophila borborema
AAGATTAGATATCTAGGTATTGATATTTTGGAGTGATATGGGAGACGTTTTCTACTTTACCTGTAAGACATACATATACATATACATATACATATACATATATAACAACAATAATTTAATTGACTTGACACCTCAAGCATATGAGGAATACTAAGGCAACAATATTTGTATATTCATTTTCTATTAATTTAAAATTAATAATAATAATAATTATTTTAGACTAATATACGGACTTAGGACAAGACAGACATTACAAAGCTTCTTAACTGCAATCTCAACATTGAATATGATTACATGAAGGCAATATTCATAATTATTAGTTAATCTCAAAAGGAAACAAGTAAGAAAGCTGTAGTCGAGACTGCACGACTATGAAATCTCCTGAGCCCTTCTTCTTTTCTCGTGACCCTGATCAAGAATATATATACTTTATGGGGTCTGCCACGCCTTCTTCTGCCTGTTACATACTTTTAACAAAACCATTATACCCTGATTTCCCATTTTCAATGGGCTTTAGTATTTATCGATGGAGTTATGGACAAAATGCAGTACCTTAATATTTGAAAAAATAATTTGCTCCAATGTTCTGAAAAACTGGGGGTAGGCAAAGATTTTCGTTTCTACCAAGACAATGACCTGAAGCACAAGCCTGGAATAGTTCAAACAAGGCTGATTTGGAACTGCCCCCACCTCATGAATCCACCGGCACATTCTCCTGATTTAAATGTCATAGAGAATTTGGGGGCATTTTTAGACAAAGGCATCAGACAAACATAAGATTAGTAACAAAGAAGACCTGAAGAAAGCCTTGATGGAGGAATGGGCAAAAAGTACCTCAGGCTACACCAAAAAGCTAGTAGATTCAATGCCAAATAGGCTTAAGGCTGTTATTGAAGCTAAGGGAAAGCACACAAAATATTAAAATTATGACTAACCTAAAATATAAGCATTTTACTAACACTGTATCAAAAAAGCGGTGAGGTAATTTTGTTATATTATTTTATTTATTTTTTTTTATTTTCTGTTGAACAGCTCACTTTTCAAATAAAATGTTATGTTTTGGAAAACTAGAAATTGTCCTGTTTAAACTGGCATTTAAAGTTTTTCGATATCATTTACAGTTTTTGAATTACAGCAGGAGTAAATTTAAAAATTGAAGTGTATCAAATAAGCTGTGAGCCACTGTATATTTTGAGGCTTAAATCTTCTATAAATTGTATGATATCTGTTTTGGCCATGTGAAAGTGAACGTAACTGACCTCATTAAATACATACATATGTCCATCGGAATAACTTTTTGTGTTTCGAAATTTGAATACTTAGCGCTCCCATGTCACAAATTCGATAAAAACCATAATTCATATAAGAGAGACTTGTGCTTCGGTCATTACACACATCTGAATGCCATTATTACGCCCTGCAAATTTGATTATGGAAGTCCTACACGGACGGAAGCAAAGTTATTCATCAATGAAATACCCATGGGAAAGCCTAACAGCGCAGCTCGAGTTCAGTCGCTGCGCAGTAAGCAGAGCGCGTGCGAATTTTCTATTTAATTTTAAATTATAAAACAACTTCTTCATTTTAGTCTCAGATGTGAACTAATCTGTATTCATATTTCTAGACTATTCTGGCGTCAGTTTATCATTGCAGTTTTTCTTAGAAGTTCCTATTTCACCATGTTGCTTAATATTTCATCGTGCTTCACAATGTTTCTAATTCTTAATTAATGTTGCATGCAACATGTGTACATGGGTTTTAGTGATGACATTTTGCTTTAGTGACACAAATTTCTTAAAATATACTTATCTCGATAAAACATATGATTATGTATAATGAGAAGAGTTAGTTATACCACTAACCATACAATGGATTGCCATATGGTTAGTGGTTATTGTACATAACTTGCGTAGTAGAGGTGCCAAATTATCGATGGCACTATCTTCACCATCGATGGTACTGAACTATCGATGGTTCAAAGTTGTATGATAGTTGGGCGATAGAAAATGTGAACGTTTTGTTGTTTTTAAACAAAAATATTTCGCTATAATAAATAAATTATATTATCGTTTTCGAGTTTTAGCTTTTAAGTCTTTTGTATTTTTAGCATTTCCCTTAAAAAAGTAATTTCATAAAATGTAAACAATGTTCTTGACTTAAAAATTCAATATTTTGGGAAAAAAGACCCATAGCCTGTACTCTTACTCTTTTTTCCAAATGTAAATCACGCACACTTGTGAAAATATACAAAATATAGTTTTAAAGTGTTCCTTATGAATTAAAATAAATTTCAAATGATTTGTTTTTTCTTACAAATTTCAATGATTTCAATCACTGTTTTTTTGTTTGCGACTATCGACCACTATCGACGGTACTATCGACCACCATCGATGTTTGAAAAATTACTATCGTCCACAATCGATGGCGCCCACCATCGATAGTTTGGCACCTCTAGTGCGTACGTGTGTGTGTGTGTATGTGTGTGTGTAGACTGATTGCAACAGGAGCTCTGCGCAGGGTACAGGGTATTTACTGGTCGTGCACTCCCGACAGATCAATTATAGATCTTAATAACAGAATTAAAAAGCCATTTTTGATTTGTGTTTTTTTATTTTTTTTATTTTTGCTTTATTGATATTTGAAAAGAATTTCTATTTGAATTATTTTTTGTTTTGTTTTTTTCATATTCTTTTTTCGCCATTTATTTTTGTTGCTTCCATTCACTTTCCATTAATTTTTTGTTATAAATAAGTAGTTTTTGTTGTTTTTAATTTTTATCTTATCATTTTTGTTTGTTTCTTTTGTTTTTTTCGTTTTAGTTCTGTTTGTTTTCTGTTTTCTATCGTGTTTTATTTGCTCTTGTTCTTGTTGTTGGGTTTATCTTTCTTTTAAAAGTTTTCACTATTTACTATGTTTGCTTTTTTTCATTTTTCGTTTCATTTTCTAGGGTTTTTATTTTATTTATTTATTAATTTTTTTTTGTTTTGGCTTTTTGCCTGTTTTTTTTTTTTAATTGTAATTTTTTTTTTTTCTGTGAGTTTGCCAATTTGCATTTTTAGAAAATTCTCAAACAGCTTTACGAACAAATTTACGATTTAGTTTTCTTTTTCTTTTTCTTTATTTTATTTTGTGTTTTCTTATTTTTGCTGGGTGCCACCAAATATTTGAGAGAGTGTATTTAATTTTTTCATTATTATTCTTGGTTTTTTTTTTTTTTTTTTTTTTGTTTTTATATTTATATTTAATTTAGTTTGTTGAAGTGAAAGTGGACTTGATTTCGGTCAGGTGTATAGTTGGTTTAGGGGGCCGGGGTGGATTTATAGAGTGTGCATTGTGTGCTGCGCAAACAACTCGATTATGAATGCTCTTGCCATGCCAAAGCCATTTCAAAACTTAAATTAAAAAAAAAAAATTTAGTGTTGGGATTTTTACAATTTAGTTTTAGGTTGTGTAAATCGTATAATTTGTAGTTTTTGTTTTTTAATTTAAAATTTTTTGTTTAAGTATATTTTTGTTTTATTTGTTTTCTTCTTCTTTCATGTGATTTTGCTTGTGTTTTTTTTTTTTTTTTTTTTAAATTTTTGCTGACAAATAAATTCAATTCGTATTTGTTTAGTTTTTTTTTAGTTTTTTGTTTTTTGGGTTTTCATAGTTTTTTATTTTTTAAACAATTTTTCAAAGTTTTGTTAACAATTTGCTGTGTATACCTCTTTACCATTTCTTATCAATAATACATTTAATTTTACTATTAAATTTATGTTTAAAATTAATGTTAGTTGTTTGTTCTTCTTCTTCCGTTTCTTTTGCTTCTTGTTTTTGGTTTTGCTTAAATTTTGCATTTAAAGGTACTTTCTAAAAAAAAAATTTTCTTTGTTTTTGTTTTTAATATATAATATATATTTTATTATTGTAATTTATGTTATAATTTGTATTTATATTTGTTGTTATATATCTCCCCCTCTGCACATATTATTTGTTGCTCTTCGCTTGATAATACACACATATTTATGTATGTATATATATTTTTTTGTTGCCACTTTACCTAAATATGAATATTCGAAAAAACGTTGCTCTCAATTGTTGATCTTTACACTAAAAATGATGCAATCATGTCTCGAGTCGGATTAGGTAAAAAATATTTCAACACTTTCAAATTTCCGTCAATATTAATTATTTGTTTAAATGACTAGTGATATTTATATACTCTGAAATTGTGCTGCTGGAATGTGATTTTCGTTTGCCTGTTCCACCTGTTGCACGGAAGCAAACTGAAGTAGTGTCGGAAAACGTTTTGCTAAAGCCAATGGGCAAGCTGTGCTCGTACATAAATCATTCGAACGAACAGTTTCAACGATGTGGCAACGCTGACGCAGATGGCTGCTGTGTCACACTTGCTCATAGTGATCAGCTTCTGTCAGTGTGAAGGGCAGTTGAAGAGCTGCAGAGCAGCAGAATTTCTTAACTATTTTTGTTTTCTATTTCTATCTTTTTGTTATTGTTTTTTTTTTTCCTCTTTTCTTTTTATTAAATCTTAATGTTATTTAAAATTTGTTTGCTTTCTTTTCAAATATTTGTGAAATATGTGCGTTGTTGTTTTTGTTATTACTTAGCCTAAAACGCCCGCAACTATCATTTACATACATACATACTAGCACTAACCATACAACACATAGACTGGACAACTGGTACAAGTTAATGTTCACACTTATTTTTTGACTTTAGAACCCCCTTAACTTCGTATTTGCTCGGGTTTTTACTTTTAGGGTCGGGGGAGAAAAATTGCTGATGGCAAAATCATTCCGCTTCGAGCGCTAGACGGTGACGGTCGATTTTCCAAAAAGGCTTGGCATGTGCCGCTCATTCCCTTGCTCTCTTTCTCTTTCTGCCCCATGCTTTTTACTCTCTGCTCTCTTCCCACAAAAATATATGTATGCTGCTGGCACAAACAGCAAGCAGCTCACAAAAATTGAAATTTCTTCTCGACTCGCGAGTCGCGATCCGATTGGTTCCCTTCTGAGCGAAGGGTATACCGAATTCTTAAACGGCTTTGCCATGCTCATGCAAAATGTTAGCGTTTTCATGATTATTTGTGGAAAGGGTATGAAAGTGTTGATCTGCATAACGAATATTATTTCCCGATGACCATACACACACACATTTACACTTCCTCGCTATATGTGTAGGCATTTATGTGCTTGTGTGCAATATTCTTGCTGCCGCCTGTAGAGCACTTTTAGAACCCCCAGCAGCAGTTAATGTTCGTTCGGTTAGGTAGCTGCTGTGAGCTTCCATACGCACACACATTCACATACACATTTACACTTCCTTGCTATACGTGTAAGCATTTATGTGCCTGTGTGCGATACACTTGCTGCATGTAGCAATTTTAATTTCCCAGCGATTGCTGTGTGGTAGCTGTTGTGAGTCTACACACACACACATACATATGTGTAAGTTTGTGATGTGATAATCACAATCGCCGAGTATCACTTGTTTGAATTTGAATGAATGCTGTGCCTGGGGCATTTGCATGTTTCGTGCATGGGTCTCGAATATTGGGCGTGTGCCTACCTCAACTTTGAATTAAGTAAACGATTTTGGGTAATTTAAGTAAAAGAAACCTGAAAATGATTTTTGAATAAGAAATTTAAATTAAATAAAACATTTAACATAATACATGTATATTTTTGTTATTTAGTGGAAAATATGACTATATAACGAATGCATATTTTTTGCATAAAAATGCCATTTTACCTGTATATCTAGGCATGTGAATAACATGTCCCATTTTTGCCTATAGGGTCAAATCAGGTACTAAATATTGAAGAACAAATGATAACAGATCAACAGGTAATAAAAAATAATTGACCTTTCCTGCAATTCGAACCCAAAATCGTTTACTTAATTTCAAAGTTGAGGTAGGCACACGCCCAATATTCGAGACCCATGCACAAAACATGCAAATGCCCCAGGCAGAGCATTCATTCAAATGCCTATACAAGTGATACTCGGCGATTGTGATTATCACATCACAGACGTACACATATGTATGTGTGTGTGTAAACTCACAACAGCTACCACACAGCGCAATCGCTGGGAAATTAGAATTGTTACATGCAGCAAGTGTATCGCACACTGGCACATAAATGCTTACACATATTGGGAGGAAGTGTAAATGTGTGTGTGTATGGTCATAGGGAAATAATATTCGTTATGCACATCAACACTTTCATACCCTTTCCACAAATAATCATAAAAACGCTAACATTTTGCATGAGCATGGCAAAGCAGTTAAGGAATTCGGTATACTCTTCGCTCAGAAGGGAACCAATGGGATCGCGACTCGCGAGTCGAGAAGAAATTTCAATTTTTGTGAGCTGCTTGCTGTTTGTGCCAGCAGCATACATATATTTTTGTAAGAAGAGTGCAGAGAGTAAAAAGCATGGGGCAGAAAGAGAAAGAGAGCAAGGGAAAGAGTGGCACATGTCATGCATTTTTGGAAAATCGACCGTCATCGTCGAGCGCCCGAAGCGGAATGATTTTGCCATCAGCAATTTTTCTCCCCCGACCCTAAAAGTAAAAACCCGAGCAAATACGAAGTTAAGGGGGTTCTAAAGTCAAAAAATAAGTGTGAACATTAACTTGTTCCAGTTGTCCAGTCTATGTGTTGTATGGGTTAGTGATACTAGTGATGTAAAAAATCATCGATGCATCAAGCATCGATGTTTTTTTTTACTGATTTTTCCGATGTTTTTCGATGTTTTCGCTGATACCGATGTTGAGCGATGCATCGATGTTTTGCAAAACATCAATGGTTTAATTTCATAATAACATAACATTGCCATTTTGTGATCAGTGAACAGCAAACTTTAAAGTTTAAGTGATCCTTCTTAAATCCTTATGAATGAAGTCATACCACAGACTACCGTGAGCTCCATATCTTTTTGGGACCACCATTATGAGCTTGCTCAACGTCATAATCCGAATGTGGACATGGATTCAGAAATAACTGCTTATCTTCAAATGCAGTTAACCGCATTCGAAAGCGACCCTTTATGTGTTTGGGAAGGTATGAAAAGTACCTAACCCAATTTATACAAAATTGCAAACTAAATTTTGCAGTTTAAAAAACAAATGTTTTAAAACATCGGCCATACATCGATGCATCGAATTTTCAATCCGATGTTTCAACCCAACATCGATGTTTGATTTTGAACACATAGATGGACATCGACATCGATGTTTTCATTCAAATTTACATCACTAATACATACATATGAATATTAGTGTGCGTCTAGCTCACGGGCCGAAAATGTATCTTCTTCTTCTCGCGGTTTTCTTCAATGTGACTTATTTGTTTTCCTTTGCTTTATTATCAATTAACAATCAAGCCGCAACAGAGCGAGCCAAACCAACCAAAGTGATTCACTCAAAGAATAAAAAACTACAAACGGACAGAGGGAAAAGTGTCTCGAATGAAATTAAAATCAAATTAGCCAAAATATGTGTTTGCCCAAGGTGAACTGGAGCCATAGGGCGTGGCACGATAATGAGTTCGCCGAAATTGAGCGGCACGCGCGCAACAATGCAAATTCGTATATAATGAATGAAATTATGCTGAAAATATATTTTTATTCTCCTTTCAGGTTCTTTTTTTTGTCGAAAAACAGTTTTGCTTCCGCTTGGCGTTTGCCAAAAGTTGGTCCTTTGTCCGTTTTTGGACTGTTTTCCTATTAGCAAGCAATAAATTTGTCAGTTCCCTCTCGCCCCTCTCGCTCTCGCCCTCCTCCTCTCTATCTAGGTGGTTATAGATAGGCCCATTTAAACAAATCTCGAGCTCACGCGACTCTGATTGTGCTTTTATTTTATTTTTTTTTGGAAATGGCGCCCCAAGGGGTAGCAGGCAGTTTGGCGGCTGTAACTTTATGATTGCTTTTGTATTGCTACACACACACCGAGCGCGAGGGAGAGCGAGAGAGAGAGAGAGAGAGAGAGAGAGAAGAGAGAGAGAGAGAGAGAGAGAGAGAGAGAGAGAGAGAGAGGGCAGATCGCGTTGCGCGTCTCAGGGCAATAGATAAATGCTGTAACATACTTTCAGTGGCTGAGCGGGAAAGTTATAAACAAAATTCGCTGTGATACGCATCGCATCGTTGCCAGGACAAGGACCAGGACGAGGACCAGCAGCACGAGCCACAGCATCAAACGGCAAAAATGCATGAAACAATGAGAATTACAATAACAAGCAGACAGACAGCAACACCAACAGTGGGAAAGGAAAGGAAGGGAAGGGAAGAGGGTGGGGGGGGGGGGTGGTGGTGTGAAGGGGGCATGTGTAATAGCTGGGCGCGGCGTAGTCAGACAGTCAAGGCGATAGCCAGGCTAATGTCCTTTTTGTGCTGGCCACAGTTGGTATTATTGTTATTGTTGTGTTGCGCCGCCTCCTCTTTCACTCCCCGTTGTTGTTGTTTTTTCCACAACAATTATGATTTGCGGTTGGGCCTCAGGCGACAAGCAAAGTAAAATAAAAAATAAAAAATAAAAACAACAAAAAAAGATGAAAAGAAAATCAAAACTATTTAAAAACAAGTAAACAAGTAAGTCGGGTATGCTCGACTAACGCTTATCCTCATTTACACTTAAAGCTGAGCTGTTTCTATAAATAGACACACATTCACTCTCACACAGACACAGCTTATGTAAATCTTGCGCTTATTCATCCTGCAGTCTTCATCTTCCCATTAGGGGAAATAACTTCGCTTTCGGCTGAGCATTTCCAACGAAATGTACAGAAATTTACTATGACATCAAAATGTGTTTGAAAACCAAAGATCGAGGGTATATTATATGATATATGTTTTATGGTTGAAGTTTATGAAAGAAGAAACTGTATAATTTGAAATAATATATATTCAAGATCTCATTCGATTTGCCTATTGTTGGTAATAATCGATGACAATCAAGTACCGATTATTATCGATATTAGACAAATCGCAAGAGTTTATCGCTAAATTAACGAAACTTCTCAAGTCGAACTTGTTTGGCTTATGATCAATGCTAAGGTAAAACGGACGGACGGGCGTACGGACAGGCAAACAAAATATTGAATATTGAACCGCAATATAACTCTTTAAATATTCCAGTTACTTAATGTCCCATATACCCCATTGCTAGTTGGCGTAGGGTATATATGGGTAAAATATGAATAGAGGCGAAGCGAGCAGCGTAAGACGAACGCCTAGCGAGTTGCTCGCTTGGCCCGTCATTAAAAGTGTTTTAAAAACTTTCCCAACGTTTTCGCTATTTTTATGCCTCTCTGTGCTGTGTCCTCACCCAAGACACACACACAAACACATACACAGATACACAAAGATATAGATGCATATAGTTTAAGTGGCATAAAATAATAATTTGTTATTGGTTAATAGCTTTTCATTTTGTGTGCAGTTGCATTTTCATTTAATTAAAGTTCGCCCAGCGTTAAAAGATGCCAATAATGAAAGGAAAAAATTCAATAATGAAAGACTGCAAGCAAACAAACATCGTTCTCCTGGATGTGATTCAAACAGAGCTCAACCAACTACAAATATTTGTCGAAATTTGCGCAATTAAAAAGCAAATTTATCTGCGCATATTATTTATCGCCATGGGCTAATCGCAAACAACAAATTAAAATACCGCAAAAGCCGCATTCGTTACCTATTAAAAATGAATTTAAATTAAATATATTACTGTACTGCAAATACTTATATTAATTTGATTGTGCGGTATTTTAGTCATTTACTAATTTGCAATACGAATAAAAATGTAAAATTTATAGTATTCCATATGGGAGCATTTAGATTTCGATCAAATATTAGATCTTTGACTAAAAACGGTTTAATTACAGAGCAAAAGCAGTGTACTGTTATAATTGGTATGACCTTAACAGCGCTCTGTTAGCTTGCCAATACGTTGGTTGGGAACATTTTTGTGCTGCTGTTAAAATTTCCCCGCCCATTTGCTAAGCATTAAACGTGGGTCGCTTGGCTTTTGGATTTTAAAAAGGTTTTTGGAAACCACTTTTTTGTTAGCCTGCCTTAATCAACATTATTTGACTTTTATTGCCCACGGAAATGCAGATAAACGAATGGGGCGAGCAATGAAGCAATAAAATAAACCTAAGCATACAAAAAAAAAAAGCCAACTACAAGTGCAGCGCACCAAGCAGAGACAGCGGAAAGCTTTTTTTTGGCGCCTAGACTTTTGCTCTTTGTTGTTGCTCCTGCTTCTGTTGGCACGTGACCCGCTCGGCCAGGTAGCCAGTGTAAATTGTGCGCATAAATTGCAGCACAATTGCAAATTTTTATAAATTATGAGAGGCGCGAGTGCATTAAAAAACGTTGAGCTTACACAAAGAACAAAACAAAAAATAATAAAAAAGAATACAAAATGAAAGAATTTATACTCGACGTGCCGAACATTAAATGCTCATGCTCATTTATAACACCAACAAAAACAAGAATAGCAACAATAACAGCGACAGCGAAATAGTGCTTCTATGATAATAACTCAGCTACGTGTGGCTGTGTATGTGTGTGAGCTTATGCACATTTATTTCGATGTATGGCGGACACTAATAAAAAAGTATTGCCAGGCTTTAAACTGGCCTTAGTGGGGCTACACAATTTAGTTAGGGTATTCATAGTACTGTTGTTGATCTGTGGCCATGTCGCTGGTTAATATTGGCGGCTGTGGCCAATTAGGCGCACTGCACGCGCGCGCAGCTGATGTGTGCTAAAATTGAATTTGAATTCAAAATGGTAATTATTTACTGTGTGTCTGTGTGTGCGGACACAAACATGCATATGCATATGCAGTCACTGGCACACATATATATGTATACACATTTACACACATACACACATGTACGCACAACAACACTTGAAACACGCACACTTGGGCATAATAACTAAAGCTTTGTGCTAACTAATTGCCGCAAGGCGCGTCGTACACTGTTTATTTGTACTAATTTGCATGCATCATTTGCAGCTCGAAAGCTCAACAACTCATTTTCTCATATTCTGCATGCAACCGCCGCCTCTGGCAATTTCAAAGAAAAATGAAAATATGTACTATATATATATGATTTTGTTTTAGTTTGGCTAGCTAAGTAACATTTCAATTTTAACTGCCGTCCCGGAAAACAACGATTCTAAATTATAGTTCAGTTGGCAATTACAGTTCAATTGCAAGGATATCGCCTATCGATAACCGGCTGACGAAGTGCTAATCAAAAAAGGAATCAGTTCTTTTATATGCGGATCAGCTAACGAACTGACTTATTTATGTGTATGTGTGTGAGCGAACAACTTCTAGTTCGTAAAACGACATCAAAACAAACAATTTCTAAAAACTGACTCCTTTCGATATTTACTGATCAGAAATTGTTAACAATTTAATTTCTGGAACAGCATAAGGTCAAACTTTGTATGATTTGTTCCTCACGTTCTTACGTTCTTAATTATTTTCTTTTTTGTGTTTTTTTTTTCCCATTTGTTGTAGATGTTGCTGTATTTGCTAAACATTAGTGTACAATTTTAGTTATAACTATTTAGGGATTTTTTCAATATCGTATCTTTACCTATGAATACATTTATGTGAGTACAGACACGTAACAATTACTTTTACGATATACGTATCTGTGCTATAGTTATAGTTGTTTTCTTTTGTTTTTTTTTTTCTTGTTTGTTGTTGTCGTGATTACTGTTGTCACGATACAAAAAGAGTAAAACAAATGCGAAATTTTCATCTTGATTTTTTTGTTTGTTTGTTTTTTTTTTTTTTTTTTTCAGACTGCGTATGCATATGTGAGAGTGTGTATGTATGTGTGTGTGCGTGTGGGTGTGAGTGTGAAATTGTGTATGAATGTGGGTGTTTCGGTCCTTGTGGGACTTACAACACGGGCCTCACCACATTTGGCTTGGCCGTCGTGGAGGCAATCTCCGACAGCTTGATGTCAATGGGCACGCGAGTGTCATACAGTGTGGGTGCCTGCAGGATAATGCCAGCCGTGCCCACGACCACGGCTATTGTGAATATCCAAAGGAAGAGACGATCCAATACCATGGCAACGTATTTCCAGTCCTCTTTCACCTGTTGACAAAAAACATATGATAGATGTAGTATAAAATAATGTTTGCAATCACACAAATTATTCAAGAATTCAAACGAGATAGATAGAGAAGAGAGAGAGAGAGAGATTCAGGGAGAAAGAGGAAGAGAGAGAAAGAGAGAGAGAGAGAGGGCGAGAGAGACAGTTAAAGAAGAGAGAGAAAGAGAGAGAGAGAGAGAGGGAGAGAGAGACAGAGATAGATGGAGTGAGAAAAGAGAGAGGGAAAGAGAAGAGAGAGAGAGAGAGAGAGAAATGTGGATTATAAGCAAGAAACGTTGGAAGAAGAGTGCCAATAAAAGTTAGGCGAAGAGAGATAGAAATTGAGGGAGATGGACACGTAATAAGTAAAAATAGAGCGGGAGAGAAAGAGAAAGGAGGAGAGAGAGAGAGAAAGAATGATAGAGGGAACGAAAAAAATATAGAGAGAGATACAAATAGAGAAGATAGAGAAATATAGAAAGAGGAACAGAGAAGGGATCGGAAGAAAGGGGAGGAAGTCATATGCATATTATAGGTATTATTTGAGCTGAAATCTAAGGGTGGTTCTTATATAGGGTTGTTGATAATATATCAAAATATCAATATATCGATATTTTTATAAAAAAAAATATATTTATATCGTTATATTTTTTTTTTGCCCAAATATCGAATATTTTTGCGATATATTTGATATATCGTTGGTCACACATTGTGAGACATTCTGAATCAAAATGGTTAAAACGAATTATTCAGATTTAAAAAATGGAACAGCAAAATGCAATTTATGCCCTAAAATAATAAAAACAAGTTGTAACCCATCAAATATGGCAATGCATATAAAAAACAACATTATGATGAATTTAGAAGACCAAGGTGATACCTTCGAAAACGACCACAATAGGTCAATATTGAAAGTACACATTGCGGAAGTGGAAACTTGAGATGTAACGCAGCTTGCCACAAACTTCTTGGGAAAGCAATCCGATAATTTTTTGGAATTCTCATAAGGCCATCGAAGATCAATTACGATCAGCCCCTGGTAGCTTGGTGCCTTTGGAGCGACTTGCTTCGCCAATAAAATGAGTTGTTTGCGGCTCACGAAGTCGTATGACGGATTCTCACATATCAGAACGCGTGTTTTTTTTTTTTTTTTTTTTTTTTTTTTTTTTTTTTTTGTAATAAACTCTGAGTACTTAATACTGGTCATTATTATTATATTAAAATAGTTATTCTTATTATTCTTTCTTTTTTTGTTTTTTGGTCGGATTGTAAAGTTATTGTAGGACAAAGTTTAAAAAATATCGAAAATATCGATATATCGATATTTTTAAAGTTGAATATCAAATATCATTTTGATATTTTTTCAAAACTTAAAATATCATCGATACGATATTTTAAAAATATTCAACAACCCTATTCTTATATGAAAATGAAAAGCTGACAATGCTTGAATGTATCGTAAATCTCTCAGTGAACAACTGAATTTGGCTTATTGGACTCGACACACTTCACTTATTGATACTACACTGTATTACCTAGGTCAGTTCCGTATAAAATGATATATGTACATATTTAATAATTGAAGATTCCATTCGAGTTGATTGGTCATTTAAAGGACTTCAATTGCTCTGTGGCATCTTTATGAAATGAGTGGTTATTGAGAATGTGGGTGGCTCAGGTTGTGGCGAGCGTCAAGTGATTCGAATCATTTGAAAGGACATGACAGCCACACAGATATATGCACAGGGACACAGTTGGAGTCAGTGGCCTTGCCTATTTATATGTATGTATATAGAGGATATCATTGGGGCTCAATTGCATTGCGTTGTTGGCTTCACAGATTCAGACTTGTGCGCTCGCGAAATTCCTGTCCTTCAACAGAATGTAAATGCCTGCGCGCCAACTGTTCTATTATACTTGCTCTGTCTCATGTTTTGTTGTTCTATTCCATCCATACGCACCACACACACACACACACTCACACTCACACTCACACTCACACTCACACTCCCACTCACACTCACACTCACACTCATATATACTGTCTCCTGTAGCTTGTCGTGTTATGTCCTGCGTGTGCTGTGCGCTGTGCACTGTGTGGCGTGGTCTAAGCCCAGCATGACATTCCAATAATGATTGAATGTGTGCGTAATTTTAATAAAATACTTTTATTGGCATTTGTGCTGCCAGAAGACATTCATTATGCCATGGCAAACTACTTGTACATACGCATGCAAGGAATGCACAGCAAGGACTCTGCCCGGACACGAGCCGTGCTCATAAAGCGCATGAAAAGTCATTAAAAGTTTTGATGCCGCTTCCGCACGCTGCGTCCCTCTGATAGTGCGACCATGCATGATGAGAGGTCAACCAAAAGGCCAAGGCTGACCAGTCTACAAGATATCATCGTTAACATCGTTATCGACGTGAAGTCGAGAGATGGTAGCCTGCTTGGTTGGCTCCTCATTTGTTCCGACATTGCCCCGGTTAGGTGTCATCGCCGCCCATCGATTATTGACGTTCGAATAAATCCAAGACTAAGACCGTTCTAATTTATTGCGCCCGACAACGTTGCCCTATTAACATTGTACGCCCAATTTTGTGGCCCAATAACCCAATCTCCTTCAGCTTTCCCTCTCCTGCTCCTGCTCCTCCTCCTCCTACTGTTCTCTTGCGCCATTGACAATTGCTGGCGGCAGCGACTGACTGCGACTTAGGCTAAGCTGCACCAAATGCTAAGCGGCTTTCGGCTTTCGGCTTTCGCATTGCCAGGCGACCCCACTTAGCCTCATTTGCCGTCAGCCTACACATGCTCGACGGTAGTTGGAGGCTGAACGACTGACTGGCTGTCAACTCACCCGTGTGCTCTCCTCCTCTTTGCGCGTCTGATCCGCGATGTACGTGACACCGTCCATGGCTTTGTGGAGCTCCGGGCAGGTGTGCCAGCGCTGGCGTACATTGCCACGCCCTGAACAGCAGTGGGGGCCGCCTTCGCGCTGGCAGGCGGGCAGTATATCACAGGCCGGCGGTGGTGGTGGGGGCGGCGTGAGACCTCCCGCCGCAGACGCAGCCGCTGCTGCAGCCGCCGCAGCAGCCGCCGATGTGCTGGCGCCCGATGCCGATGCTGCTGCCGCGGCTGCAGAGGTGGTGGGTCGATGCATGTGCAGCAGCTCCGAGGATTGGCAGGCGGCGCCAGCGCCCATGCCTTGATGGATCTGAATGGCGCCGCTGCAGCAGGAGTCGGCCAGCGTGGAGGCGGTGGCCACCGAGTTGACCGTCGTCGTGGACTTTATCACATTGGGATTGTGGTTACCGCCCAGGCCCAGGTCACAGGTGGTCGTCGAGGCATGCACCTGGTGCGCATGCAGTGGCAATGGCGAGAAGTTGGCCGAGCAGCTAGACTGCTGTCGATACAAATGATAGCTACCTACTTGGCTGGCCTGGTGAGCCAGTGCTGTGGTGGAGATGCTCTTGCTGGCAGCACTACCAGCACCGCCACCACCACCGCTACCGCTACCGCTACCACCACTACAGCCACCGCCGACATTATAATGATTATGACCCGATCCGTTTTGGCCGGTCTGGCTAGAGGTGGAGGTCATATGACGGAACTTGGTCGGCGTCAGTGGATGATCCAGCAGCGAGCCGCCCGTCTGCTGATATTGATTATGGTACTGGGCATCAATAAGGGAGGACGTGGTCGAGGTCTGCTGGTTGACGGTCGAGATGGTCGGCGGATATAGCGAGCTTAAATGTCCAGTGATCGTCGATGCACCACCGCAGCCGCCCACGGCGCCCAGGTCGTCCATCAAGCTCATGGCTTGCACCCGATGCTGCAAATGCGGTGAGGTGCTGCGCGATGTGGTCTTCGGGCTGTGATGCATGCTGATGCAGAGGAAGTCCACAAGAAACTTAAAATAGCGCTTTAATCATGGAGAAGGCTGGACTTACCGGGACAGAGCCACAGGCGGTGGCAGCGGTGGTATTTGATCCCTCAGCTCAAGTCCATTGCAGGTGCGCACCATGAGACGGCGCGATGACTTGCTGCAGATAAGGGAAATATTAAATTTGACAAAAATACATATATAGAGAGAGGGAAAGGTAGCTAGAGAGAAAGAGGGGTATTACATCATTTCGCTGATCGGGTAGAGCGGTCGACGCATCACTAGGAAACGCGGCAGCTGATTGATGAACACCGTGCGCACCCAGGGCGCCATCGTGTGTGTTTGCGGCGACCGGAAATGGATGTTGAGCACCAACACCGTTACACAGATGCTGCAAGAGACATACAAGCAAAATCAGTTGTTAGTCAGTGGGCGGGGCTGGTGAGTTAAGGGGGCTTAAGTCGACGTCGTCTCAGCGGCTCTTAGTCCGGCTAATTAACTCAAGACGCCCACGTCTGTCTAATTAGCTTTTGTCCAGACAGAGACAGAGGCCGTGGCACACGCAGAAGTTCAAATCGAGTCAGAGGCGGAGGCTGAAGCAGAGGCAGAGACAGAGGCAGAGGCAGAGGCTGGCCGACTGTTGGTGTTATGGCCATTGGCTTAATTACATCATTTGTGGTTCAAGTCGGAGTCCTGTTGCGCCATTGTCCTCGGCACAACCTGAGCCAGCCAGCGCCAAGGCAGCCTCGACTTTTGTTTAACAACAATTAGGCGGCCATTTGTGCGCCAGTTGGCAAATGGCTGTAAATTTGCGGCGCCATTTTTGGAGTTTGACTTGCTGAGCCGAGCCGAGTCCTGCGGAGCGGACTGGCCAAGGTGGACTTTAAGTCAAGTTAAGTCGAGTCCAGTCTGGGGCCATGGTAGGCCACCAGCCAAAGTTAAAAGATATTGGCCAAGTGCGTACGAACAGACAGATACCCTGCAATCATGCAACTATAATGTTGCATAGATACACTTGGTCATTAGCGTAAAATCTATTTATTGCTTTTCTATCTACTCGTGTGGAAATTTCTTGATATATCTTATACTTTCAGTAGCTATCATAGTGAGCAATAATATTCTGATGTCGTAAATGAGAAAAGATCCATAAAAATATATGATCAAGATTTTAATGTAGATACGAGAGCTGCAATCGGTAATGCCAGACTCGCAGATATCCTAAAGAAATAGTTTCTGTTCTTAATATGAGGAGACTGAAGAGCTCAACATGGAATGGTCCACAATAAAATTATTTAGCTCTAGCTGGTATTCAAATAAGTAGAAATCAAAAGATCCGATTTATTGAAATTGGGAAGTTATCGATGATACAAATGGGAAGTTATCGATGATACAATACATATGTTATTCTTATATGATGAAAATGTAGCAATGTAATAATTTTAATATATTGATACAGAGCTCAATTGATCGAGCGATAAATTGATTGAAGTTGGAAAAGTGATCGTAAATATGTATGTAAATTTCTTTATTTTTCTTCGATTTAATTGATTTATCGAAAAGATAAAAGGCAATTGGAAAGGTTATCAATAACATAAATGGATATACATTTACTATTCTATATATCTTTGACTCAGATTTGATATTGATTTCAATATTTTGATCAATGACTTTTACTGAAGTTGGAAAATATCGATGTTAAAAATCGAAATATATAATTTGGTTTGATTTTCTTTGATTCGGGAGCTTACTGTTGATAATATAAGATAAGCTGGTTGATCTATCTTGACCTGAATCACAGTAATATTTGGTCTCCATAAGAAATCAAAGGCAACACCACGCTGGAGTTGAACCGTTTCGTATACACGTTAATGGGTATTCAAGTAAGAAAAGTAACTGTAGCAATTTTATTTTTTGCATCCGCTTCCGTCCTGGCAGCTGTCTCATAAACAAGGGACAACCGGACGACAGGGGACAGACGGCTGATGGCAGACGGCAGACGACAGCCAGGTGAACAGACATGCCCACCAGGCGGTTACGGTGTACCGTTATCAGTTGGCATGCAAATCGAACGAGTGCGAGCGCGTCCTGGAATTTACATTCACATTCGCATTCACATCATTCATATTCACATTCATATTCAGAGTCGCACTCGCACTCGCACTAGCATTCGCAGTCACACTTAGATTCATATATTCACTCACCTAAACGTATCCAGTATCATTGTGAAGAGCACAAATTTGCCGAGCAGCGGCACCACCAGCGACGTGGGCGGAATGATTTCCGCCAGCAGCAGGAAGAACACAGTGAGCGACAGCAGAATGGATATGCTTAATGAGACCTGCAACAGACAGAGACAGAATAGAGTCACAAATAGTACAGAAAAGTGAGAGAGTGAAAGAGAGACAGAGGGAGGAAGGGAGGGTGAGTGAGGTATGGCGATATCGCACGGGAGTGTATAAAGTCTGTGATGTTTTTAGTCAAGTTCATTTGCAGCTTTTTAGATGGGCAACGGAACAGGGTAAGGGATTTGGGAAATTGAGTTGCAGGTGAACGGAAAAGCAACTAGAAGCTGTGTTGGGGTGGTAATGGGCGTCGTTGATGCCATAGAACGAGCACACACAATTGCTGATAAGGTTTTATGCATGCTTATTATCTGGGCATGAATTTTTGCATTTTTGAAACCAATGTTGAAATCAAGAGAAAAATTAAACATGAGCCAGTCAGCTAGGGAATTTACTTTCTACAAAATAAGCATAATGGAATATGTATGTCTATATAAGATATACAATCTTATATGCCTTCTGTCTCAACAATTTGCTTTGATCCGATTAAATTGTACAGTCTGAGAGAACAGTGTTGACTTGGCTATTGCTGCTTCTCAGGGCCAATTAAATGTTATGAGATTTTAGGGTACTGTTACTGCTCTTAAATTATATGTGAGATGGATAAGGCCGTTGGGATGTGGGCTCAGTTGACATTTCTAATTTTGTAATTATTCAAGAGCATCCCTAACTCTCCGAACTATATAGATGTTTTGCATATACTAGGTATATAGACACACACCAAAATGTGATTTTTTATTTTCTGACCATGATGTACATTTGTTGAAGAGTAAGCGATTCTTATATTTCTGTTTTAAATGTCCCTAAGCATTTGTTATAATCTATATATAAACAGTCAGAATGTACATAAATAGGATCTAGATCAAAATGACGAGATGTGTCGATATATGCATGACCATCTGTCCGTCTGTCTGTTTGAGATGAAGTCGTTCATATCCTAGAGCCTACAAGAGCTAAAGACGTACTATTAAGTTCAGATTGAGTTTGTTTTTAATAATCGATAACTATTCTTATTCTAATGTAATAGATTAAAGACCTTTTCAAAACCTAGTTATAAAATTAAATTATCTAAAGCCCTACAGTTTTGCAGATAGATTCATGTTTATTTCATACATTTTCTTTTTGTATTCAGGGTCAAAAACTATATATTTGACTTTAATCTAAGTGTGGATTGTACCGTACGAACCAAGGACTTCAGATATTCCAAAATTAAATAAAAAAAAAAATATTTTTATCTCCCATTTTGGAAATATACTCAATTTAAATAGATATATCAAAATAAATGGGTGAATTACCGAACTTTCCTATATCTAACATTGCAACCAGTTGAATCCTGCTGTTTATTGTCACTCAAAGTCTTACTAGTTCAGGGGATTCCTTTATGGGTTGGGCATATACATTCGAGATCTCACATATTTGTTGTTATGGCTATTTGCTGTTATTTATTGCGAATAATGATTCAATTCGAAGAGTTTATTTAACGATGTTCTCGAAGCTGTTCTGCTAATTTATATGGCACTCAGTTAAGCAGCATGTAAACACGTAATTACATTTTTTTTTTTTTTTTACCATCTCTATGTTTACTTTATTTGCGCAGTAAAAAAATAAATTTATTTCGAATTATTTGCGCGCATTTTTGTATTTTTGGCAATTTTATACATGAGTTATTAATATAAAAAGTCAAAACAAATTGCCATTGATTTCTCTTTCTGTGTCTTGGTATATATATATATATATATATATATATATATATATATATATATATATATATATATATATATATATGTATATATACATATGTGTGTGCCTCGGTATGTGTGAAATGTACATAAATAAACTGAAGATGTCGAAGAAGATCCAACAACAAGCAATATAAATAAGCACACAGCAAGCCGAGTGACTAAGCCTCACCGTCACCTACTGTGGATCACATTGACTTTGCTATGCTTAAAGCAATGAAAAGTACTCGACACGGAAGAAGCCGACTAGCAGATACCCATTACTTTTTAAATTACTTAAATACGGTTTCTGTTGTGTGAATGGGGCAAAGTTAACAACTGTAACATCAATGTTAAGCTATCAAGTCTTCTGAGAAGCTGCAACTCGCTGTGCAGTAGAAATGTTAAAGAGCTCTTAATATATGTTCGTACAATATATACATATGTATATATATTATGTTATTTGTTATGCTAAACAACTATTGAGTTTAAGTTAAGCTAATATCTGTTGTCTTATATAGATGCTAAGCATCTGTTAACATCTGTAAAGTCAGTTCAACAAGTTTTGTATGGCAAACTTAGCTAAAACGGTTACAAAATATTGAGTGAATCAGCTAACATCTAAACCTATCCTCATAGTCTGTCCCACAATGCTTTTTTCTGTGTGCCATAAAGTGCACGTTCAGCCCACTGTAGCAGTCAGCTTTCAATATACGCAGCATATATTGCGGAACCAAGCACATAAAAACCAAAGCATACTTCGCAGCTTGCTCAATAAAGCAAACTCAATATGATTTGATATATGTATGTGTGTGTGGGTGTGAGTGAAAAAGAGCGAGAAAGAGTGAATGAGTGAGTGAGCGGCAGTCAGCGGCTGCCAAGTTGTATTAACTGCTAAGCACAGCTGGCTCGTCTGTGGGTCAGGACAGGTGGCCCAGGTGCCATAGTTGCCTGCCACGCCCACACACACAGCCCTTATATTTGTATACATATATCACGTGTGTGTCTGTATGTGTGTGTGTAAGCTGCTTGTAATGAAGTGTGTTGAAAAAGTAATTAAATGTCGAAACTGAGATGAACAATTTGGGTGCTGCTTCAGCTGCTTTGTGCACAAAAACTCAAATGCCTTTCATTGTGTGTGTGTTTGTGTGTGCTAATGTATGTGTGGCATAAATTTGATGCCTAATGATTTTATGATAATTAGCCTTAGTTTCGCAAAGTGCTGTAAAGCGATTAGTGCGCTGACTAATTAAGGCTGCGACTCGCTTTTGACAAGCTGAAATCACAGAGTTTAAGGATCACAGCCTGAGTGCATTATTTATGCAAATGCGTGTACGTGTCTATGTGTGCATGTGCGTGCATGTGTATGCCTGTCTCTCTTTTCCTCTCCCTCTCTCACTTTGTGTGTGTGTGTGTGTGTAATTTATGTGCACTACATTTTCGCGCCTGTCGCATTTAGCCGTAGTTCTTCGACTGCTGGGGCGATTGACCCACATCAAATGTAATTGCTTCAACAATAAAATACCAAAAAAAAAAAAAAAGAAAAGGGTAACTACCCAGTCTGGTGTCCTGCCCGGGCCTGGCCTAGTGGCCGGCTACTTAGTATTGGACACGAACGTTGTCCGGCAATTGAATGAATGGAGTGCGTTCTACCGCATATGCATGTAAATTGCCAATTGCAATTCCAATTCCAATTCTGAATCCGATTCCAACTTCGATTGGCCATGCGGTCCGGCTACGTGCAAAAAGTTCCCATAGTTATTGCCAACTTCAGTTCAGTTCAGTCACTGGAATCTGCTGGCTGTTGGCTGCTGCTCTCTGGTCAATATGTCGACCGCTTTTAGGCGTAAATATTTGTGCGGGCCCACTGTGTGTGTGTGTGTGTTTATGTCCATCAGTTCACTTGACCAGCTGGTCCAGTATGTGTGACCATAAAAAGAATAATACATACAACAACGGAGCACGGCCCGAGGACTCCGGCTCGTAAAATAAAAACAACACAATGAATTGTTTATTCGAGCGCGCCGAAACTGAAATGTCGTTGCCATAGGCGCATTCCGTTCCATTTTTGTTTTGTTTTCTTCTTGTTGTTTCTGCTTTTTCTCGTTTGGACTATTTAACGCTTATCTTGGCCTTCATTTCTATCTAAATCATGGCTCGCTGTGCTTTATACTAAAAATCTGTCATAAATTAAGAAATGTTATGCGACAAGCTGTTATCACTGTAAGCGCTGTTATCTCGCTCGACTCTCTTCTACAATTTTGTGCATATTCAATCAACTGGTGTTGGCTCTACATTCGCCAGAGCGAATCATATAAACTACTCATTGGCTCATAGCTTTGGCAATTGTTAGTTTGCTCTGTTTTATATTTTGTATACAACTTACATACAGCCAATATCTGCTGCAGAAATTGTTTTGAAAAGTT
>JAUESP010000227.1:27500-57056 GCA_030914335.1 Drosophila borborema
GGACTTTCTCCACTGCTTTCTTGGGCGGCGTGGTCTGCACCTCGCAGTTTTTAACTGTGCGGTCGCAGAACTTTTCGGCCGCCTTGTGAAGATTGACCAGTTTGGTCAACTCCTCTCTCATTAGGGCATTTATATGCCGCTGACCACCAAATAAAGCAGACAAGCCCTCTAAGGTAACTCCTATTTGAGCTAACGCTTCCTTTAAGGACTTCGGTGCCTGGCAAACAGCCACTGGGGACTGACTCGGTGCTACCGGCTGCGGCAACGCCCTCAATTGTTGCTGCGGTGACCGCTGCAGCGAAGAGCGGCGCGCGAAAGCTTGCAGCTCATCCTCCATCATGGCCTCCATACCTGCTCCGACTACCGTGGCGTGTAGCCTGTAGTGGGCAATGGCTACTAAAATTTGTATTTAGTGACCCCACTAATTTAAAACACAGCTTAGCTTCGATACACTAGGAGCCCGGAAGTATGCACTACTTTAGACTGCGTCTAAAAGTATGCAGTACTTTAGCTACTGTAACTTCGCCTCAGAAGTTAGGTTGTTGTCTTTGCTAAGACCAAACTACTCAAAATGGTTAGGTTACTCAAAATGGTTAGAATGTCCGCTGCGATTTACAGCACTACTAACAGATGTGCACCTGATTGTTATTATTTGTGCAAGTGTGACAATTGTGACACACAAGCACAAGTAAAAACGCTTTCCCGCCCTGTGTCGAGGAAAAAAGAGATGGAAGGCCAAAAAGACGCTACCGCCCCCCTCTCTTGCACCACACTCGACGAAGCGGATACTTCGCGATGCCGCCACAAATCGTTCAACACGTTTTAAGTGTTTTTCTCGCAGTCTTTGGAACAGCTGGGTAAGTATAATCCGCAGCATACACGCTGTCTGTAATTATTTCCACTTTTACAGCGAAAACAAAATATAGAATACTGGACCGCGAAAACACACTCCCGTGTGTGTGTGTGTGTGTGTGTGTGTGTGTGGCAACCTCAAAGCACATACATAAATCATCAGTGCCACGATAAATATTGAAAAAGCTCCAAATAATTTCCAAAGGCTGACCCCAACTCCAACTACCCGCCACGAGCCTCAGAGTCTTTGAGTCCCAGAGTCTCCAATTTCTCTAGCTCCACCGCCCACAGTGTCAACCAGCTCGTGCCTGTTGGCTAATGAACTTGACACACTGGCGGCCGCGCTGCCTATTGCCATTCCTGTCGTCTACATAATTTAAAAGTTAATAATCTTTAACTGGCAAGCGCAAAAAAGAAAAATACGAAATACAAAATACAACATAAAAACCTAAACAGAAAGCAAGCAAATTTTGTAAATTGAGTCAAGAACTTTTTGGCGACCGCACTTGAAAAACTCTTGAATCGGGAGCATGAGGTAAACAGAAAAAAAGAAAAAAATAAATAAGAGAAAATAATAATAAACAAGTAAGAAAGCTGTAGTCGAGACTGCTCGACTACGAAATCCCCTGAGCCCTTCTTCGAACGAATCATATTCCAAGAATTATTCGATTCGTTTCTGCACGCATAGATGCTGATCTACGCTTGTAGGTATGTATGTGTGTATGTATGTAAAAACCGAAATTGTAATAAATTAGTATCTATATATATGCAGAAGACTTCGAGACTCTAACTCTAAAGATGAATTAGCTAGAATTTTATAACAGGTGCCCGATAAGTTCGTTTATCGATAACCTTGCAAATATACAAGTTATCGAATTTCTGAAACAAACTCGTACTGCGCGTGCAATATACGGACCTAACACAAAAAGAATGAACTCTCTAGCTTTTGTATCTTCGGAAATCGACGCGTTCATACATACGGACGGACGGACAGACGGACAGGGCTAGATCAACTTTTCTCGTCGCCCTGATCAAGAATATATATACTTTATGGGGTCTGCCACGCCTCCTTCTGCCTGTTATATACATTTAACAAAACCATTATACCCTGATTTCCCATTTTCAATGGGCTCAGGGTATAAAAAGCAAAAGAAGGAAAAGGCAAGGGCAAAGGCAAAGGCAACGGCAAAGTAAAGAAATGCCTGGCAGCTAGAGAATATTAGTGGGCAAAAGGTTTAGTTGACCCGACATACGACTCGTATGTTTGCCATCAATAATTCCGAGCGGCTTGCGGCTTCATTTTGAATAAGAAAATATTGTAAATAAATAATAAACAAACAAGAACTGGCCGGGGCTAGTAGTAGTAGTTGCTCGCCGTGGTCGGCCAAGACAGCTAAAGGTATCTGGCAGTTGCACATAGACAGGCAGACAGAGAGACATAGAGACAGAGAGACAAACATATGAACTGTGGTTGGAAACGAGGATAATGATGCCGATGAGAACGGGCACGTACACGGGCACGTACACGGGCAAGCTGCTTCGACAGATGCTTATCGTATGACCAATATAAAACAAGTAAGAAGGCTCTAGTCGAGACGGCTCGACTACGAGATACCCTGAACCCTGCAAAAAAAGTGATACTCTTCTTTTTTACGCACTGCGCGTTCTGCTAACTGCTAACTGCTGTTGCTGCCGTGGCTTGGGGGTGGGCTGGGCTGAACTTTGGACGCTTATAACTCCATTTCTAGATGGACGATCCTAAAATTTTCAGAGTGGATTACGAGTATCTATATCTATCTATGTGCCGAATTGCAAGTCTCTAGTATTTGAAATGCGCTCTTTTCAAATTGAGGGCGGAGGGGGCGTGGCATCCAAAATCTGCGTATCCGTAATATCTATCTAAATATATAAAGTTGAAGTCTCTAGCTAAAACGGTGTAGAAGTTATACACAAAAAAAACAAAAAGGGATGAGTTATCGAAAAAATAAAATAAACTCGTATTGCGTTGCTAACATACGAGTGTTCATGTGAAATTTCAGCTCTCTAGCTTTTGTAGTTTCCGAAATCTCGACGCTCATACGGACGGACGGACGGACAGACGGACAGGGCTCAATCAATTTATTTTTTTATGCTGATAAAGAATATATATACTTTATGGGGTCTGCGACGTCTCCTTTTGCCTGTAACATACATTTTCACAAAACCATTATACCCTGAATTCCCATTTTCAATGGGTTCAGGGTATAATGAGTAAAATATGCTCAGCTAAGCGCTGGACAGCCGTTATTTATTTAAGAAAACTTCAATGTCAGTCAAGTCCCGATGGAAAAGCACAAAAAAAAAAAAAACCCTGAAGCTAGTCAATCAAAGAGCTTCAGGCTAAAATCTTAAAAAAGTTCAAACTCAATTATAGCCAAGAGTTAGCTCGTCGCACTAAACCAAACTAGTATCTGCTTGGAAAGGGCATTGCAGAGCAAGTGTTTAGTATGTAGTTTACTCCATTAGATGAGCTCTATTCACTCTCTTAACAGATGATGGCCACATTATGGCAGCCGACAAGGGTCGGCTTAACAATTTGCTTGTGCCTGTGTCTCAGCTTGTTGCCACAAGCCGGTGGTTTTCAAACTGTTTAGTGGCGTCATAACGGCATTTGCGATGGTCAATAAGCATAACTGAATTGTATTGATGCTTGGGGAAGCTCATTACGAAATTCAGTTGACATATTTTGCTCTAGCTCTTTGTAAATGAAGTAAGTCGTAAGTCGTACGTCGTAATCGGGAATAAGTGACTATGATGATACCGTGAATCGCAGGTTTATCTTAATTTCAAAGAGGTGGATAGGGCAGCCATGGCAAACTTGGAAAATATTTAAAACTCAGTATGGAAAGAACTTATGCTCTAAGAATCAATTCAAACTATCGATTTTAATCGAAAAATAAGGAAATTATAATGAAGTTTATATATTTATGTATAAAGTTTTTCAACTCTCTAGCTGTTATGGCTTACCAAGCGCAAGGTATTCAATTTTTCAGACTATAGCAGAGCTAATGTGTAACTGTTAAGCTGTTAAGCCCCCAAAAGGACGTGGGAATACAGATGACAGTTTTCAGCTATGCCCCACAGAAGGGCTGCATCTGAAAGGTTAATGCTGAATAACTCTTGGTTCCAGTGTGGGAGGTATTCCAAAGAAGAGGAGGTTGTTTAGTCGGTACAATATTCAGTTAGAGTGACAACCGCAAAGCAAAGAAAATGAATTCAAGCCATCTTCTGCCTTTAACTTATATAAGAAAATCTACTTTACTTTATATCAGCATATTCCATGAGAAGTAGGTAAACAGGGTATCTTCTAGTTGAGCTTTGCCAACAAGAGCTGTCTTACTTGCTTTTAGTTCGTGTAGCTTCATAATTCATTTTCCTCATGTAAGTGAGCTTGAGCTCTTCTGCTTTAAGTTAGTTCCATAGAGAAACACATTTAATAGACCCAGACCACCCTGGTCCCATCACTTGCTATTTCTTTGCTCTCTTTTTGAGTGTTCAAAAACTCGCGAAGCATTTATATATAACTAGCAATTTTAAAGCATATCTGCGTCGAGTCTTACAATTCGGCGTGGCATTGCCACAAAATGCACAAAAAAAAAAATAAAGGAATGCGTAAACGAAAAGTAATTTAGCATCATGTTTGACTGAAGCATGAGAAAGTGGGTAATAATAAAAAAAAAAAAAAAACAAGTAAGAAAGCTGTAGTCGAGACTGCTCGACTACGAAATCCCCTGAGCCCTTCTTCAAACGAATCATATTCCAAGAATGCTTCGTTTCGATTCTCTACGCGTAAGAAACTATACATGCAAAAACACGAACACACACACGGTTGTAAGCATGTATGTGTGTGAGCAATGCAGGCGGCTTGCTGTCCGCTGCCTTTGTTGCTGCGCCACATGGGTTTTGATGAGGAAACTTTGATGATTAATAATTCTGTTTCAAGATGGACAATCGTATTGATTTCTTCAGATTATGATTATGATATTCATATCTATATGCTAAACCAAACTGCATGTCTCTAGTATTTAAAATGCATTTTTTTTCACATTTGGGGGTGGGTGAAGTGGGGACCGGAATCCAAAATCTGACAAAAACCGAAATTGTATTAAATTAGTATCTATATATATGCATATATATGCTCGGAGACTCTAACTCTAAAGATGAATTAGCTAGAATTTTATAACTGGTTCCCGATAATTTCGTTTATCGATAACTTAGCAAATATACAAGTTATCGAATTTCTGAAACAAACTCGTACTGCGCGTGCAATATACGAACCTAACACAAAAAGAATGAACTCTCTAGCTTTTGTATCTTCGGAAATCGACGCGTTCATACATACGGACGGACGGACGGACGGACGGACGGACGGACGGACGGACGGACGGACAGACGGACAGGGCTAGATCAACTTTTCTCGTCGCCTTGATCAAGAATATATATACTTTATGGGGTCTGCCACGCCTCCTTCTGCCTGTTACATACATTTAACAAAACCATTATACCCTGATTTCCCATTTTCAATGGGCTCAGGGTATAAAAAAAACAGAAAAAATAAACAGAAAATTAATAAAGACAAGCATAAGAAGGCTTAACTGAGCTTTACTCAATGAGTTGGACACTCTAGTTCTTCGGATCACTCGCTCTATCCGCACCAAATAGCCCTCCCCATTTGGGGCCACTTGCTCGCTAGTATAAACAGCTTGGCCAACTTGGAGAACTCTTAGGCTTCAAAGCATCGACATGGCAAATTTTTGCTTTTACATTATTTTTACTTAAGAGAAGCATGTGAATGTGCGTGTGTGTGTAAAGGTCAACGTAATAAGCTCTGTGATGGCTAAGTTAGTTGGTTAGCTGCGGGGCAGCTGAGAAAAAAAATATACAATAAATCATAAAATAGGCAAAGCCAGGCAGGGCACACGCCAGCAATTCCAAACTCATGATGCTGCTGCTGGCTGGATGGTTGGCTGGTATTATCTTGAGTGGGCGGATGGGAGCGAAAGTCGCACACATGAGAGCCAATGCGAGCGCGTGTCTGGGCACGTCTGGACACGTCGTCGCCGTAGTTGTTGTCGCCGCTGCTGTAGATGGTGGCGCCACGTGGGCAAATTCAACGGCATCAAACATCAGGCAGGAACCGAGCAACATCGCCAGCAACAACAACAACGATAATGGCAACAAAAGGAATAGTTGATGTGACTAGAGGCTGGCAGCACTAGCAGCAGCAGCAGCAGCCACCATATGGCAGTGCCAACAATTCATCAATGACTCGTACGATGCGGCGTATGCGTAATGAAAATGCCCATGAGCAAAAGGAGCGAAAACGCACAAAGCAAACGACATGCAGCAGCGGAAATTCCACTAAAAGTCGTCGACTTTCCCCACAAAAGGAAACTGAAAAGGATTCGTTTTGTGCTTTTTGTTATTGTTGCTACGCTTGCAACATTAATAATATTGTTGGAATTGTGAAAACATATTCTCCGAGCGAAATTAACCTAATTTATGTTTCATATGGCAAAACTTTACGTTCAGCTGGAAATGAACCAAAGCTTGCTTGAGCCTAGAATATTATTGAAATGTATAGTAGAGATTTTGTGGAATGAATGATATATGAAAATATTTCAAATAAATATATAACTTATTTGAATTGTATTAGAATTTTTAGTTCGAAATTAAATTGAAAACAATTTTCAAATATAGTAAAATTTATTTAAAAACAAATTAATCTTGTTTCATCTGAGAGGGCTTTGAATCGAACCAAGCTAGGCAATTATAAAGAATCAATCTTAAAAACAATTGACAAAAGCAATAATTCAAGTTAGAAATGGAACTATAAATTGATGTCTGAATGAATCTAAGCAATTCCTAAGCAAGCCTGTAACCTTAATGGAAAATCTGCTTCTAACAAATTACTTCATTACAATATCATATTATATTATATTATTATATACAATTGTTCAAGCATCAACTTGAAATTGACGACCACCTTCTGACGCCGTCAAGTGAACTGCGGGAAAGCATTGAGCAAATCTCCAACAATCAAAGGACATACGAAATCACTTGTGCTTTCAGCTTTATACGCCGTGTGAAACCATGGCAATAGGCACGAGTTAAATAAAATGCATCTTTCTTCGGGAGGACAATCAGATTAGTATAAAGTGTTGTATCTCAATCATTTGAGTTGAAAGTATTGGATCTTGATATTATTTGCTTAACGTTTTATTAGACAAATAAGTAAAAGGAATAAAATATTAAAAACGAAAATGATTAAAACTGATTAATAAAATATAAATACTCTATATCCGCTTATAATGACGCTCAAGAGACATACGCGAATAATGCTATAACCATGTAAGTTTTTTTTTTTTTTTTATAAGACAAAAATGTCCGCTATAAGCGGAAGTCATTATAACCGGATTCTACTGTATATACATTTACAAAATACACATTTCATAATCATTAAATTTTTTTTAAAATAACATTTATGGATATATGAATACTTATGTATTTGATTAATTACTTTTAAAATACTCAAAATATTTGTATTCTTAATACACAGACACCTACAGAGCTATTGTGGACCGATTGGAAGAAACTGGAATAGAATTCCACACATATCAAATGCAGTCAGAAGAGCCGCACATAATAGTTGTAAGAGATCTACACAACAGTACTATAAATAAAGATATCATTGCCGATTTTAAAAGGCTGGGATATGAGACCACTAAGGCGACTAAAACGCTTGGGATTCGCCAAAAATATTAATTAATAAACACTAGTATAATTAAATTAAAAATTATATAAATAGTTATAAGTCCTTATGTATACAACAAAAGGTTAGGTTATTATTTTAGTATATAAATGTGCTGTTAAGATACTACAATTGTAATGTATGGGTTCAACATTTAAATAAATAAAATAAGAAAAAAATTCTTAATACACTTGCTTAGCTATCAATAACAAGTAAGATGGCTCTAGTCGAGACGGCTCGACTACGAGATACCCTGAACCCTGCAAAAAAAGTGATACTCTTCTTCTTTACGCACTTATAAGCGCGCGCTCTGCTAACTGCGCAGTTGCTGCCTTGGCTGGGGAGTGGGTTGGGCTGAACTTTGGACGCTTATAACTCCATTTCTAGATAGACTATCTTCAGTAGATCAGTAGATTAAGGGTATATAAATCAACCTATGTGCCAAATTGCAAATCTCTAGTATTTGAAATGCGTTTTTTCCTAATTGAGGGCGGAGAGGGCGTGGCATCCAAAATCTAAAAATCTGCGTATCCATAATATCTATCTAAACATATAAAGTTGAAGTCTCTAGCTAAAACGGTGTAGAAGTTATACCCAAAAAACCTAAAAAATTGAAACGAATTTTCGATTTTGAATCGATAATTTAGAAATGGGACGAGTTATCGAAAAAAACAAAATAAACTCGTATTGCGTAGCTAACATACGAGTGTTCATGTGAAATTTCAGCTCTCTAGCTTTTGTAGTTTCCGAAATCTCGACGTTCATACGGACGGACAGACGGACGGACAGACGGACAGGGCTAGATCAACTTATTTTTTTTATGCTGATCAAGAATATATATACTTTATGGGGTCTGCGACGTCTCCTTCTGCCTGTTACATACATTTTCACAAAACCATTATACCCTGAATTCCCATTTTCAATGGGTTCAGGGTATAAAAAAGCTAGACAAGTAACATTGGAATATTCAGAAGGTTTAGCTATGAAGATATTCGTATCCCTAAGAAGAGATATTTTAGATATTTTGGATGCTACTATAGACTTGTAATTTGGCAAATAGACACATTTTAATATATTCCGAAAGTTTAATGTTTCCAAAGCTCAGCCCAACCCACCCCCAAGCAACGGCAGCAACTGCGAGGTTAGCAAATCGCTCGCTCATACATTCGTAAAGACGAAGAGTATTTATTTTCTTTTGCAGGATTCAGGGTATCTCGTAGTCGAACCGTTTCGACTAGAGCCTTCTTACTCGTTTTATTTAATTTTGTAATTTTGAGGCTTCTAGTTTTTATGATGCGTGGGATTGTTGTGTTCATACAGACGGACAGGCGGATTTGCTCTTGATTAAGCTTAGCAATTTCGCGTATTATATATTATATTTATGTTATTATATTATATTTCTTATACCCTGAACCCATTGAAAATGGGAATTCAGGGTATACTAGTTTTGTGAAATTGTATGTAACAGGCAGAAGGAGACGTCGCAGACCCCATAAAGTATATATATTCTTGATCAGGATGACGAGAAAAGTTGATATAACCATGTCCGTCTGTCCGTCCGTCCGTCCGTCCGTATGTATGAACGCGTCGATTTCCGAAACAAAAGCTAGAGAGTTCATTCTTTTTGTGTTAGGTCCGTATATTGCACGCGCAGTACGAGTTTGTTTCAGAAATTCGATAACTTGTATATTTGCAAAGTTATCGATAAACGAAATTATTGGGAACCAGTTATAAAATTCTAGCTAATTCATCTTTAGAGTTAGAGTCTCTGAGTTCTGCATATACATATATAGATACTAATTTAATACAATTTCGGTTTTTGTCAGATTTTGAATTCCGGTCCCCATTTCGCCCAACCACCCCCAAATGTGTAAAAAATGCATTTAAAATACTAGAGACATGCAGTTTGGTTTAGCATATAGATATGAATATCATATTCACAATCTGAAAAGATAAATACGATTGTCCATCTAGAAACAGAATTATTAATCAATGAAGTTTTCGCAGCAAAACCCATGTGGCGCAGCAACAAAGGCAGCGAGACAGCAAGACGCTTGCAATGCTTACACACATGCTTACAAGCATAGATCAGCGTATGTGTGTGCACGTGTTTTTGCATGTATAGTTTCTTACGCGTGGAGAATCGAAACGAAGCATTCTCGGAATATGAATCGTTCGAAGAAGGGCTCAGGGGATTTCGTAGTCGAGCAGTCTCGACTACAGCTTTCTTACTTGTTTTCAGCGGGCTTTGGGGGCTTGGCCTGTAGGCGCTGTGGCATAAGATCGGGCGGGGCTCAACGCTTGATTGATTTATACAACTTTGTGCACAGTTCTTTTTGCTTTTAAAGATTTTTTTGCTGCTGCTGCTGTTGTTGTTGCTCTTGTTATACTTTGTTCCCGAAGGGGAAAAAGAGTATATTGGGTTTGTGCAATGTCCGTCCGTCCGTCCGTCCGTCTGTCCGTCTGTCCGTATGAACGCAATATTTTTCGGCGCTATTAGAGCTAGAGACTTGAAATTTTAAACATATACTCATATATGCTCCCGAATTATAAAGTGTCAAAATTTTCCCGATCCGCCCGCTAGGGGCGTGGCAAATCGGAAAACTCATCCGCCCATATTCAAGTTATCATACTAGATGATGAGCTAGAGAGTTGCAATTTAGAATGTATACCAAGTTCAAAAAGTTATTGCGGATATATCTACGCCCATTGGGGGCGTGGCAAATCGGGAAATACGTATCTTCTACACCGTTAAAGCTAGAACGCTGAAATTTTGCATGTGAGTTAATGTTATGATTTTAAGAAGATCGATCAAAATGTTATATGTCTACGCCTATTGGGGGCGTGGCAAATCGGACCTGAATATATAGTGATTTTTCAAATTGTGCTATATTTTGAACACTATTGACACTAGAGACTTGAAATTTTGCATGTATACTCGGGTTGACAACCGAAGACTAATAAGCTATGGTGGATATATCTCCGCCTACAGGGGGCGTGACAAACCGCAAAAGTTTATATCTCCTACAGTTTTAGAGCTAGACGCTTGAAAATTGGATGAGTTGCTAATGTTCTCCTCTACCGATACCCCAAAAATAATTTTTCAGCCTTTTTGGGGGCCTGGCATATCGAAAAATACCCAGTAATTTTCGCATTTTTGGAATGTAAGCAACCAAATTTTGCAGTCATGTTAGCCTCGGCTCTTTCTAAGAACTGGCAAAATATTATGCGTCTACGCCCACTGGGGGCGTGGCAAATCGGCAAAGAAGTTTGTTGTGGCCAACAGCTGATCAGCAACTTGTGACAAAACAAAACAATACAATCGCACTTCTTGTAATATGTATACACACTTGGATGTGTATACACACATACAAACATCTGTGTGCATACATACATACATATATGCATGCATAGAAAAACTGCTTGCCAAGCAAGCAGCGTGGCAAATCGGAAAAGTTGTCTTAGTTTTTGCTTAAATGCACAATTCATATGCGTATGTTTATAAATTATTATCAATTGGCAGCAAGCATTTTATAATAAATATACAAATATAAAAAAAAATTAAAAAATAATGGCGCTTACCATCAGCGCCACTGACCTAATATGAGCTGTGTTAACTAAAACCAATAACGCATTGCTAGAGCGTCTCTGACAAAACTAAAGTAACGATCGAAAAATTCCCAATTCAGTCACAATTCTTAGAATATTTTGGCATCCAAACTTTTGTATGCATACATAGAAAATTGTGTGTATACTCGTATAGTGTGTACATGTGTAAATCTGTATGTATGTGTAGGAAAAACGGTTGTTGCTTGCCATGTACGTTTTCTAATTGCCGAAATATTTCGTTAATTAAATGTTTATTAAATAAATAAGATGCACCTATGGGAACAGAGTATTTCGCAGGTTATTTCGCCAAACTGCAACGTTCTTACTTGTTTTTATACCCTGAACCCATTGAAAATGGGAATTCAGGGTATAATGGTTTTGTGAAAATGTATGTAACAGGCAGAAGGAGACGTCGCAGACCCCATAAAGTATATATATTCTTGATCAGCATAAAAAAATAAGTTGATCTAGCCCTGTCCGTCTGTCCGTCCGTCTGTCCGTCTGTCCGTCTGTCCGTCCGTCCGTCCGTCCGTCTGTCCGTCTGTATGAACGTCGAGATTTCGGAAACTACAAAAGCTAGAGAGCTGAAATTTCACATGAACACTCGTATGTTAGCTACGCAATACGAGTTTATTTTGTTTTTTTCGATAACTCATCCCATTTCCCAATTATCGATTCAAAATCGAAAATTCGTTTCAATTTTTTAGGTTTTTAGGGTATAACTTCTACACCGTTTCAGCTAGAGACTTTAACTTTATATATTTAGATAGATATTAAGAATACGCAGATTTTATAGTTTTCAGATTTTTGATGCCACGCCCCCCTCGCCCACAATTTGCAAAAAACGCATTTCAAATACTAAAGACTTGCAATAGATAGATATAGATACTCTAAATCTACTCTTAAAATTTCATGAAGATCATGCATCTAGAAATGGAGTTATAAGCGTCCAAAGTTCAGCCCAACCCACCCCCAAGCCACGGCAGCAACTGCGCAGTTAGCAGAGCGCGCGCTTATAAGTGCGTAAAGAAGAAGAGTATCATTTTCTTTACAGGGTTCAGGGTATCTCGTAGTCGAGCCGTCTCGACTAGAGCCTTCTTACTTGTTTGTTGTTGTTGTTGTTAATTTGTTTCGATTTGGTTTGGAAATCTGCAGAGCGCAGTGGAAATGGGAGCGGCAGCAGTCGATGTAAGTAATAGAATTTTAATAACTGAACTTAAGACAAAGACGGAAAGCTGAATGGAAATCGGAGCCATTAGAAGGTTCAGCCAAGCCTGGTTGGACGGGTCGCCTGTTGACTGGCCGATAGCAAGTCAGCTAATGGGTGTAGGCGGGGGTGGGGAGTGGGCGAAGTTATTTGGCTCACTTGAAAGTTTGCTAATTATGGTTTTAATCGATCAGTCGCAGCGTTAGATGGCAACCTTCACCTTCACCTTGGCCGACTTCTAATCAAGCCATCAAACAAAAGTGAGCGGGCAAGTGAAAGTGAAAGTTAAAATATCTGTCGATAAGTTGGAGCCGCAGCAGATGGGCGGCTGTGCGAATGTGCCAGGCATCTTGATTTTCTGCCACGTAAGGCAGCGTTAGGCACGACGCACGTCTGTGGCCATCGGAACAAACAGCCGCAGGGCCTGTGACCAGAGCATGGTATGGCCAAAATAGGGATAAAGAGGAATGCCAATGGGCAAGGGGTAGAGGACAAACTTTAAGTCTTGAGCAACGAGAAGCGCTTTGAATTTTGAAACGTTCACAACAGAAGCAACTAGACTAATTTCTGAATATAATTGACTCAAAGTAATAGTTCTAATTAAGTAAGATAGAGTTAGAGGGAGAGAGACAGCCAGAGTGAGAAGGAGAGAAATATTATGAAATAGTAAGCAAAGGAGTTGCTTTTGATTAACCTAATCAAATTATTGCAAACACAAAAGATCAAATAAAATGAAATAAAAATAAATCAAATAAAACTTGCAAAGAAATCGAGGTAAAAACCTTCAATTGCATTGCAAAGAATTCTCTCTCTCTTTCTCCCTTTCATATTTTACTTTATCTTTCTATGCCATTGGCAGTTTATTAAAAAATGTTGAAGCTCATGAAAAAGATGAGAAAATTACTTTTCATGGCTTTAAAACTTGAATTCTATACAAATGCGTAACTTCTCGAAGATGTTTTTATAGTTTCCAATATAGTTTTAGTTTTAAAGTTTACAGAATATTCGATCTCTTTATTATATAAGAAACTTTTACTCTAGGGTGAATCGAGTTTATTGGTTTTGTACAATGCACTATGGGTAAAAAGTCGATTTTTTTGGCATTTATTAAAAAAAAATTTTGTTTACAATTTAAAATTTTCTTTGATTTATTAAATATATATACTTCAACTAGATTAAATAGTATTTTTTTTTTTTAATTTAGGGACTACCATTAATAGTTTACACATACTCAAAGTCAGCTGCATAGTTGCATTTGATATATAAAAAGTGCGGAAATTTTTGTGCAACTTGCAATTAAAATGGAGCTTTTGTGTAAGCATAAGCAAAGAAAGTGTATAATGGAAAACGTACCTAATGATATGTAAAATAAGTTAATGCTATTACTTTTTGATTGTAATTGTGTTATTGTCCAGTTGTCCAGTGTGTTGTTCATGTGCATTTTTAGCTAAAAACTAACAAATGTACGTGTGTTCCGTGGAGTATTACTTTTGTGCAGCACACTACTTCACAAAGGTTTGATATAATAGTTATTGTGTATTATGTCCAGGTTCAGAATCAATTAACCTCGTTTGCTCCTTTTTGTTCCTTCTCAAAATAATTGACATGTTGCAGCTACACTTGAGTTCAGCAATTCCATTCTGCTGGAAGTGTGGAACAGCAACAAGCGACAATATAGTGCAATAAAAGATTATATGGTCAAACAAAATAAGCAAAGACAACAAATCTGAAGATCAACTTAAATTAATTGACCAAAAAAATACTCTTCTTCTTTACGAACGTATGACCACGCGCTCTGCTAACGGGGCTGTTGCTGCCGTGCCTTAGGGGTGGGTTGGGCTATACTTTGGACGCTGATAACTCCATTTCTAGAAGGACGATCTTCATGAAATTTTTAGAGTAGATTAAGAGTATCTATATCTATCTATGTGCCAAATTGCAAGTCTCTAGTATTTGAAATGAGTTTTTTTCAAATTGGGGGCGGAGGGAGCGTGGCATCCAAAATCTAAAAATTACAAAACCTGCGTTACCATAATATCTATCTAAATATATAAAATTTAAGTCTTTAGCTAAAACGGTGTAGAAGTTATGCCCAAAAAACGTAGAAAAAAGTAAATGAATGAAGGGGGAGGGGGTGTGGGCGTGGTTCAATTTTGGAAAAAAAAAAATTCGAAATTATAAAATACTCATACTAATATGTGCGCAAAATTTGAAGCTTCTATCTCTTCAGGGACAATTTATGCCAAAAAATCGGGCTTTTTACCCATAGTGCAATGTTCGCCTTACCATTTCAAAATTTATAATATTTACTTCTGATTAACTTAGCTTAAAAACAAGTAAGAAGGCTCTAGTCGAGACGGCTCGACTACGAGATACCCTGAACCCTGCAAAAAAAGTGATACTCTTCTTCTTTACGCACATATAAGCGCGCGCTCTGCTAACTGCGCAGTTGCTGCCGTGGCTTGGGGGTGGGTTGGGCTGAACTTTGGTCGCATATAACTCCATTTCTAGATGAACGATCTTCATGCAATTTTTAGAGTAGATTAAGAGTATCTGAATCTATCTATTTGCTAAATTGCAAGTCTCTAGTATTTGAAATGCGTTTTTTTTTTTTCAAATTGAGGGCGAAGGGAGCGTGGCATCCAAAATCTGAAAACTATAAAATCTGCGTATCCATAATATCTATCTAAATATATAAAGTAAAAGTCTCTAGCTAAAACGGTGTAGAAGTTATACCCAAAAAACCTTAAAAATGAAAACGAATTTTCGATTTTTTATCGATAATTTAGAAATGGGATGAGTTATCGAAAAAACAAAATAAACTCGTATTTCGTAGCTACGCGTGTTCATGTAAAATTTCAGCTCTCTAGCTTTTGTAGTTTCCGAAATCTCGACGTTCATACGGACGGACGGACGGACGGACGGACGGACGGACGGACAGACGGACAGGGCTCAATCAACTTATTTTTTTATGCTGATCAAGAATATATATACTTTATGGGGTCTGCGACGTCTCCATCTGCCTGTTACATACATACATTTTCACAAAACCATTATACCCTGAATTCCCATTTTCAATGGGTTCAGGGTATAAAAGGAAAAGAAAACTTATTTGAAATCGAACTGTCATTCCGAAGAAAAACGCCTTGTATTCAAGATTTGTTTCATAATGACATTTGCCTGAACAAAGGAGTTTAAAAAGTAAAATCTTGACAATCGCATTGAACACGTGGACAAAATGAAATTTTTATATAGTCTTACCACAAATATGAGATATTCAAATAAATTAATAGAACAAATGAAAATAAAAACTATATTTCTCACAATTATTTCAGAGGCAAACATCGTATCGACTATGCAGGTTGATTCCTGCGTAACTCTGTTTTTCACTAACCTATGTCTATTCTATATTGCTTAACATTTAAGGCGTTAAAAATGTATATTTCATATACTATTATATTCTGTTTAGAATAAATGAACAAAAAGGAATCGGAACACTAAATTGTAGTAATACTACATACATTTTTAAATGAGCTGATTAAATAGAACCGTTAGGTCATACATATATAAAGCTCTAAATGCTCATGGTCGAGCTAAGCGAGCTCTATCAACATTTTCACATATTTTCTTTTCGCTATTGTTAGCATACTCAAAAAGATGAAAGATGCCTAATTGTTGGATGTCAGCTCAACTTTACTCAAGTTCGTCCCTAAAGAGAAAGAGAAGGACAGAGAGTGAGTGAGAGAGGGAGCTGCTGTCACTAAGGCTATGCGAAATGTGAAATAAGACTGACGTTTGACTATTTGAAACATATGTTTGCTAGCCAATTGGATGCCTAACTGTTCATAATGACTACATCCATGACATGGCTAAAACGCAGCCTTCAAATACATTTTGCCAGCCAACTACCGAAACGCCAAAAATCCCATAGCAAAGCCAAAGCGCAAACGGGGCTCAAGTCATTGACAGGAATTAAAAAGTTGACAGCAGCTGCCACATGTGTGTGGGCGAGTGACTGTGTGTATGCGTGTGTGTATGTGTGTGTGTGGGTGAGTGCGTGTATGCCGCAGTCTACAGTAAATTATGCCACAAGTGCGTGACACAAACCAGAGGCGGACGCTACTGCGGCTTTTGCCACGATGCGTGGCAGAGTCAGGAGGAGGCAGGGTGACTGGCTGGGAGGGGGCGGGGTAAACTGGGGCAGTGGCTGAGCCAAGGCCAGGGGCTATATGATCTAAAGTGCGGGCCAAGGCGAGAGCAGGTCCTTTTATTGTCTGCAGCTGTTGGCTGGTTGGAGCGGCCGGGCTGCGCCTAAAATGCTGCAACACAATTCACAGCACGTAGCGTAATTTTGCTATGAAGCAGTCGCAGTCGCAGTCGCAGTGGCAGTAGCAGTCGCCGTCGTAGAGAGCTACACGCGACGCCGAGTCGAGCCAGGATTCACTTTAATGCGCATCAATATCGACAGTTAAATTAACTGAAGCGTTGAGCGTTGGGGCGTGGCCTTTACAGCACGTACGTACAACACACACACACATACGCCTACTTCAGTTAAGCGCCGAATACTGCAATCAGATGCTGATTGACGACAGACATTGAAATGAAAGAGAGGGAGAGAGAGAGGGAGAGAGCGCGCAGACACCTGGGCAGACAACAATAGATAAACTGAAAACACAAAGCTTTCAATTGACACACGCTGTTGCCTGCTGTCAAAAAGTAGCTTGAAATTAGGCTTAGGCAAGTGTAAAAGACTGACAGAGACGAAGAAACAGATAGAAAGAGCTAGACACAGATTGAGAGAGAGCGAGAGTGAGAGAGAGCGAGAGTGAGAGAGAGAGAGAGAGAGAGTTGGTTGCTGCTGTGCTTGGGTTAAGGCGCTTCTCATGTGGATTGTAGCTGAGGTCAAAGAGATTTATTAATCAATTTGCACGCAATTTTAAAATAGTTGGTAGTAAGTGCGTGTCACACACACACACACACACACACACCAATGAGCACACAATGCTGTTTGCCACAAGCGCACATAATGTGCCGCAACGAGTGCATTTCGCACACGCCATGCAGCAGGTGAGCATTTGGTTCTTCTTGCCACAGTTTATTTGGTGTGCTAGTGTGTGTGTGTATGTGTGTGTCCTTTGTACTGTAGGGGCATAAACAACACTTTCACGGACACCCATAACGACGCTGCGCGTCGCGACATGTTTGTGGCTGGCGTGCGTGCCAACGACAACGTTGATAACAACAATAACAACGAACAACGACGACAACAACAACAACAACAATGGCATAAACAAAGCGTGTGCTCAGTTCACTTCCCATTTCGTCGCCGAGCTTATATACCCTGTAACCACAACATCGTATTTTTCTAGTCTACTAAAACTTAAGTAGAAAATATCAAAATTAAGAAATGATTAATTTATAAAATTTATATTAATTCAATTTATGTGCATTTTCTAAAATTGTTTTTTTTTTTTTTATTTTTAATTTTTTTAAGCCAGCTCTTAGAAATTTTAAGTTCGCCTTCATATTTAAGCTTAAGCCGAGTCTAAGACACTTTTACTTGTCTCTCTCTCTCTCACTCACTCTCTCTCTCTCTCTCGGTTTAGTCTGCTTTCAGAATTAATTTAAATTAAGTCAAATAAACATTTTTAAGCGCTCTGCAGGGTATCTCTAAGTCATACATACACACACTCATTCGCATCTTGAGCACTTGCACATTTTTTATGAACATTTCGAACAAAATAAAAACTTTTGTTTTTGCTCTTAAATTTCATTTCAGTAGCGTTTCACTTGCCCGGGGGCATGAAAGTTAAGGCAAATCTTAACATAAAAAAAAAATAGAAAAAGGGGACTAAATCAAGGGCGTTTAGCTGGATAAGGTAGCAACAATATTGCGAGCGCGAAGTGCAAATGTAATCAAAATTATTTTATATATATTTTTGTTTTTCGCTTTGGACCTTGGTCATAACCAAACACATCGAGCTTAATACCGTTATGGCAGGACTTTGTTGCGTCCGTGAAATGTTTGTTGGCAGCTCGTGCAGCTCAGTGCGGCTAATCAGCTAATCCGTAAACTGCAGCCATTACAAAAGCTGCATTTGATTGGAGCGGGCGAGGAATGACGAGCGGCGAGGCCCTTGCACAATTTATGGCAATAGTTCATAATTGATTGGGTCTTCTTTAAAATTAAATACAGAATCATTTTGCGCAAATATTGGGCTTCAATCAAAGTGCCGAACTGGCTGATTGATTGGCATTAAAACTTTGCTCTAAGCCGTCAGAGACGAAACGTTGCAGGAACAATGGAACAATAGAAGTGGAACTGACTGACTGATTGATAATTGATTTTATTTAGAATGTAGGCTCACATGGAACAAATGAGGAAACACTCAATAAGTGAGTGACAAGGAACGGATAGAGTGATTGAATAGCTGAATGATTGATAAATAATATTCATTTAATGTTAGTAGGTCTAAAATAAAGGTGATATTCTATATTGAGTGGGTTGCAGGAGATCGATGCGGGCATCCTCAATGACTGATTGACAGACTGAATGATTGAACGTTTAGTTAAGCCTTCTGAAGTGAAATGAACACTCCAATTGGCTCTTGACATTATGATGGGGGTAAATTAAACAATAGAAAAATAATTATTCTTTAAATGATTGACTGATTGACTAAATAAAATAAATATAGCTAGTTATCATATTAAGATCGTATAAATGAAACATATATACATTAGTACGTTAGTGACTAATGAACTGAATGATGAATCGATTAATAATAACTTTTTATAGTATGTCATTTTCCTATCTAGATTGGTATATGATATAATAATAATATGAAAATTCTCAATCATTGAGTGATTGAAAGCAAATTTTTTATTTAAACCATCAGAAGTATAGGCGAAAAATATATTTGTGTTTTTCTGTACATTCACATTTTTTGCGATCTTTAATGGAACGAATGATAATGATTGACTGATGGGTTGAATAACTGATTGATACAAACTGAAATTTTGATTAATCGATTTTTAATCATGTTTACGTAAGTTTTATCAGCTGAACATAACTAGATTTTGTAATTAATTAAACTTCTCAAACTATTTTGGATTTATTTTTCTGAAACCTAATTAAGCTTTATTGCAGATCTCATAACATGGAGAAATTGAGATCTCATACTAAAATTGTTTTCAATTCCACAACTTTCTCTCTATCAATTCAGTTCGACAAATTTATAAATGAATGTAAATAGTGCAGCTTGAGCCTTGTTGTAGCTATATATTTGTAATTTCCTAAAAATACTATATTTAAATAGATTAGTATTATTTACAGATGATGCTATGCCCTATTTGTAAGCCTTTTATTTACTAAAGCTTTATAACTAGAACATCTTAAGAAAACACTATATCATTATCAGTTCTACAGTTGAGTTAAGTTTAGTTAAGTTAAGTTGTTCGACTAGAATTATAAATCAGAATTTTAAAGTATCTCACGTGCAACTCATAAATCATATAGTCTGCTCATTGATAGGTCTATAAATTATATAGTCTATCGATTCGGGCATTTTGAATACAATTTCAAATTAAATTAGTTTTTATATCATATTTATATATTGAGCCCACCTACAGCCCCTTTTTACCTGCACTTTCTGTTGAGCATGATTTACAAATCATTTGCTATGGCTTCTGGATGAATTGATTCGTTGATTAGCTTTTGAAATGAGTAGCGAAATTTACACACAGTCGAGAGGCACGGCATGTGTGTGTGTGTGTGTGTGTCTAGGCTTTTAATTTGCCAACGTTCTCAAAGGCTGTTCAAAGGCGGCAACTTCTTGTGCACTTTGCGCCGCGCAACAAAATGTGCGAAAACACTGTGAAATTATTGCCTTTTGTATTTGGGGTAAGCACATTAGGCCTCAGCTTCAGCTTCAGCACCAGCTCCAGTGCCCGCTCCTGCTCCAGCTGCAGCTACAGCTCCTCTCATCCGGCAATGAAACAGCAACAGCAAATGCTAATGCGTGCACACAAGCGTGCCGCCTTATGTAGTGTCGGGCAGGTAGTGGAAATGTGGGCGTGGCAATTAAACAAGCATCTCTATATTGTTTACGAGTGCGACACACAAACACACAAACACACAAACACACAAACACACACACACTCACTGTCCAGAAGCTGTTCCTTTGGCAGCCGGCGCCAAAGTTTTTTAATTTAAAAACTTTTCGCAGACTCACAGAGACTTGCGATTTCTGGAGTCGTAGCGAGTGGGAGGCGTGGGTTGGGTCAGGTCCAAAAAAAAAAAAAAACAGAAACAGAAACAGACGCCTGATGTACAAGTGTAAATATTAGCGGTAAACTGTCGACCACGCCCTTAAGAACGCCCACTGCGAGCAGCACTCGGGCTCATCATCAGCAACTTGTCGTCGTTGCAAATTCTATGTTGCTGTAGTTGTTACTTATTATTGTTGTTGCCGTTATTGTTGTTGTTGTTAGCATCCTTGACCTGTGCAAAATGCTCTGACATTCGTAAGATTTGTGTTTGTGTTTTGTGACAGCGGCCAAAAGTTGGCCATAGCAGCTGCCAAAGCTGTTTTTGTTGCTGGCATTTGTAGAATTGTGCTGCTGTTGTTGTAGTAGTAGTAGTAGTAGTTGTTGTTGTTGCTGATGTTGCTGCTGTTGTTGCATTTGAAAACTTACCGCACTGCAGGAACTTCAAGTATATCCCATTCAACGGACGTGTAGAACTCAGACAGATCCACGCCCACTTCAACCACATTGGTGCCGTTCAGTTCATCGATGTGACGCAGATCCACCTGACATATATAAAACCAGAGAGAGAGAGAGAGAGAGAGAGAGAGAGAGAGAGAGAGGAGAGAGAGAGAGAGAGAGAAAGAGCGGGAGAGAGAGAGAGAGAGTAGAGTTAGAATAATGTTTTGCTCAGTTTGTAAGAGAGGGAGAGGAGAGAGAGAGGATAGAGCATGAGTGGCTATAGAGAGAGTGATTAGACAATTACACGGGTTACCACGTTGACAGCGCACATAATTGAGCGGCTGTGGCGAAAGCCTGTATCAGCAGATAGCATGTCCGACTTGCCAAATAGTAAAACACAGAAATGGAATAACGCAATTGCCAGCAAGCACCGCACTTTAAATACCCTACTCAGTGTGGCAATGAAAATTCAATATTGTCTTCAAATCAAAGATAATATCGAAGATGAATGCAAGCTGAAGTTAATTTCGATTACAAACTCGTTTAGCGAAAGTCAGTGCATTCAAATCGTCGTCAGATATAAGCAGCAGTAGCTGAAGCGGAGAGCATTAAGAGTGTAGAAAAGCCGAAGCTAAACCAGACAAGTTGCACTTCAATTTCTGTTTCAGTTTAGCTTAGTTCGGCACGACTGCAGATGACAGAGAATGACACGAGTATAGAACAGTGCAGGATGTGAACAGGAAAGGACAGAACAGAACAGGACAGGACAGGACAGGACAGGAGGACAGGATAGGATGGGATAGGACAGGACATCGTTGCAATTGGCATTGCCAGCCACACAACTGGCACAAGCTGATGCCTGAAGCCAGCCTCTCCGTGTGTTTCCCAAATGCTCTGCATTCCTGAACCAAGACAAGTGCTGCTAAGACATCAGCTTTGCACTTTGCCACAAATTATATTCAAATTAAATAAATAAATTCAAATGTGATTATAAATAAATATAGATGTATAATATAAATATAGTCTAGATTAATTGTTGCGATATTGGATATTTATTAAGTCGATACGACGGTTATGTAATTTATATTGTTTTAATATTAAGTTATGTATTTAAAAAAGAATTAGTTTAAATTTAAAATATTTTTTCAGATATTCAAACTGAAGTCAAAAACATTTGAGTATGTACTAATTTATATCTTGATTAGATTTCGATAATATTAAAAACTAAATAAATCACAAAGAAAATATTTTAAATACAAATAAAATACAAATTTAAGAACAAATAATTGAAAATAGTCACAAGAATCGTATAGCTTGTGCAATCCGTTATATATGCAAATTGTATGTGACATATTTAAAATATAAATATAAATATACTAAATATGAATTTTAAAAATTGTGAATTTGTTTTCCCATATTTCCATATACACAAATTTTTCACTTTTGTTAGGGCATTTTTAAATTCGTCAGTTATTTAATAACTTGTTCATATTCGGTTTTTTGATGCGATTTTCGTTGGCAACTTGATGGAAGGGACGACGTTACGCCTCAATGAGCTAGCGTTGTGTGAATGAGACAGAGGACAGTGAAAGATAGAGAGACAGAGAAAGAGAGAGAGAGAGAGAGAGAGAGATATATAGGTACGAAAGTGGGGACAGAGCGAACTGCTTATGGGTCGCAGAGTAGGGCCTAGGGTCGAGGTGTTGGTCGATTGGCGGTTAGAGCCAGCTGGGCTGGCAATTCTTTTAAACAGAGGTGTGTTCGATGAGAATAGCGTGAATTTGAAAAGTGACGTTAATTCGATTTGCTGAGTGGGGGAGTGGAGCAGAGTGGGGTGGGATGAAGTGGAGTGGAGTCGCGAAGAGTCGATTCAACTGTTTAGTCAACTCAAATGGCACACCTGGTGGGCGGGGGCGCTTTAGCTAATACCGCTTTGTGCCAAATCAACTGTGAAATTCAGCCTATGAGCACACACACGCCTCACCCACACGACAGCCGACAGTGCATGCTGATGCAGAGTCAACACATTGTTGCTGGGCCATCAGCGCGAATTATAATAAGTAAGTGGCATAAACCTGACTGCACACGGCTTACTCGTTGTTCCCTCAAATCTCAAGCTTTTAACTTTTTGCCATTTTATCAACATTTTCGTTAAGTTTGAAGTGTGTCAGAAATATACTCGGCTTCTTTTAGCGACGTTGAGGAGGCATTAATTTAGTAATATGTGAAGCACACGTCGATATTTCTACAAGTACGTACCTAATTTATGTTTACTCGAGTCGGAAGTGCCTGACTTGGAGGTACCCTAAAAAATAGAGGTGGGCATGGGCTGGGGTTTTTGTCGGTTACCCTGGGGCACCCGCGGGTACCCGTGGGTGTGGGCTGGAAATCGAGTTTCGGGTTGGGTACGGGCGGGTGCGGGTTACGCCGCTCAACCCGCCTTACCCGAAATAATTTGGAAATATGAGAAGGCAATTGTGAAATGTTTAAATATTTTCAATTTCAATTGCAAATATTTTCTTTTCATAACTTCGTGTGCACTATCGATTACGTTTGTCATCGATTATCTCAATTACAATAATCATCGCCATCTATAACAATTGTGATCACTCAAAAAAAAGCGCGAAAGCAAAAAGCAAGTGAAAAATAAGAGAAGAAATGTTCGGGAATAAAAATGAATTTTACGATGTTTTATCAAATCGAAGCTGAAGTTCAAAGAGCTATTAGTGCTGTTGACCCTCGATATAAACTAATTGATAATACGGTGAAAAAGTGATGTGTGGAAAATTTTTAAGCACGTTGAGTGCGACGGCAAGCGTCTAGATTTTGTGTGTTGTTGCAAATGCAAAACTGTGTTTGCTTTTAGTGCAAAGCACGGCACTACAACACTTGCTCGGCACAAATGCGCTTTTGTTGCTCCGCCTAATCAACCGAAGGTAAACTTTACATCAAAGCTGTCCCGAATAAGTTCTTGATGAGCTTGCTAGAAAGCAGCTAACATTCGTGGTGAAAGATTTGTTGCCATTAAATGTCACAGAGGGTAAGTCTTAGTTTAAATTTTATATATTCATCAATGTTAATATTTGCAAAATTTATAGAGATGGTTTTCGTGAATATGTGCAAGCTGTTTTGAACATAGGCGCCCATACGGAACGCAAAACTGCAATGACCTCATTGTGTCCCGGAAAAATTACCGGCAATATGATGGTTGCCGAATACAATCGAATTAAGAATCAGCTTACTACTACATTATCCAGCAAATACATGGCATTTACTACGGATATGTGGACGGACCAATATACTCAAAAAAAGCTTTACGTGCTTAAGTGCACATTACATTGATGAGTTATATTGTCTGAAAACGTCGATTCTAGTGTAAAAGAATTCCTGGAAGATAAAAAACCGGCGTTAATATATTAGAGCAAATTAAGCACATTTTACTAGATTACAATTTGCAGAGTAAGTTGCGGAATTCTGTAATTGTTACTGACAATGGGGCGAACGTGGTTGCCGCGTTCAAAAATTACAAAAGGCTTTGTTGAGCTATCGAGATTTTTCGTATAGCTTTGGATTAAAAAACACTATTTGATAGCGAGTCTTAATTGTTTATTAGATGCGAGTATGCATATGTATGTAAATATGTATGCTAAAGAAAACGTTTCTTGTTAAGCGACAGTAAATATGCACACATTCGATCTACGCGAGCCGGTTGCTAAGACTGACCGCTGCGTGGGAGAACAAATGAACGTTAAAAAAGGAGAGCGCAATCTCTTTACAAAATTCTCTTAGATGCTAATAGGTTTGGCAAACTGCCGCTCTTTAGTTCTTATAAAGCGCTGATTGCTGGGCGCAACATCCTCCCCCCGTTGAAGACTTAGTCTTAAACATAATCCTTAAGGGGCAGCAAGCACAGCTTGTTTTGTAGCTCTTCTTGTCTCGCCAGCTTCAGTTTGAGCACGGCCACCCGTGCAAACGCCGTCCGTCCAGGGATAAGTTCAGTTATTCTGGCCAGTGGCCACTTAAGCGCGGAAGATTCTCATCCTTTACGAGAACTACGTCGTCGACCGCCAAACCAGACTAGAAGTTCTCCATTTAGCCCGCTGCTGTAGTAAGTTGAGGTATTCGTCTCGCCAACGTGTCCAGAATACCTGCTGGAGATAGCTTACGCGCTGCCAGGCATCCAAGCGATTGAAATTGAGCCTCGTGAGGTTAGGCTCGCTGAAGGATGAAGGAGGACCACCGTTCAGGAAATGCGCAGGCGTCAGTACGTCCAAGTCTGCTGGGTGCTCTGAAATTGAAACTAAAGGGCGTGAATTAATGACAGCAGCAATGTTGCAGACCAGTGTGCGAAGCTCATCATAAGTTAGGACAGAAGGGCCACAGATCGATAGAAATGATGCTTCGCCGTCTTCACTGCAGCCTCCCACAAACCTCCAAAGTGAGGAGATCGTGGAGGGATGAAATGCCATTCGATTGATTCCGCCAGGCAGAAGTCCTTCACAGCATTCTGTGGGCGTCAGACAGGAATAGACGCTTCAGCTCCTGAAGCTGGTTGCGGGCGCCAAGAAAGTTTGTGGCATTGTCAGACCAAATTTGACTTGGTTTGCCTCTGGTGCATATAAACCTTTGGAGGGCATGCAAAATGCCGTGGTAGTTAAATCCTTAACTAGTTCCAACCAAATAGCCTTCGTAGCAAAACAAACGAATACAGAGACGTAGCATTTCACAGGAGCCTATTCGTGCCTCAGGCTTATAGAAGAACGGTCCGCAAAAATCGACTCCAGTCATCTCCAAAACACGACAGCCTTCGACGCGATCCCTGGGTAGATCTGCCATTATGTGCTCAAAGAGTCGAGGTTTTGCGCGAACGCAAATGACGCATCTCTGGATCACACTGGATACAGTTTTTTCTACCACCGATGGCAATATTGGAACGCACCAGAGCTAGTACCGCTCGGGGACCAGCGTGCAAGTTTCGCTGATGGTAATGCATGACAATGGCTCGAGTTACTGGATGTTCTGGGCAATATAATTGGATGGCGACTATCAAAGTTAAGAGTAGAGTTTTTGAGGCGACCATCTACACTAGCAGTCCGACTTCATCAAGAAATGGCGAAAGAGAGGCGAGGACGCTGGATGGCGCAACCATTCCCTTAGTTTGAAGTGCATCAATGTCGTCCGAGAAATGGGCTCGTTGAATCATTCGCAACAGTATATGAGTGCCAGTCCGAATTTCTCTGCGAGAGTTATTCCTGAAACCATGACTTCTTTTGACAAACTTTTGATACGTATGCAAAAATACGCTGCAATCGACTAAACGAATTCGCATACTTGCAGTCCATGGAGGCGTCACGGACTGGGCCTTTCACAAGTAGAACGGTCCTTCGACGCTCAAGTGAAGTTCCTTCTGGAAGCGATAGGACTGGCCATTGAGAGTGGGCTTACAAATGAAATCAGGACCGCTGAACCAAAGTAATGATGTGTTCAACTCAGCGGGCAATGAACCTCGAGATAACATATCTGCGGGATTCAGCGCAGTAGGTACGTAGTGCCATTCCATAGTTGATGTGAGATCCTGTATCGTGGCGATGCGATTTGAAACAAAACGTTAAATCGCCCGGGCTCGTCATTAATCCAAGATAGCGCTACAGTAGAGTCGGACCAACAGTGAAATCCCCCTTCGAAATTCCTAAACGAGCCACTTCATCCATTAGACGTGCAAGCAACTCTGCCCCACATAGCTCCAACTTGGGAATCGTGAGCGTTTTCAAGGGAGAAACTCGAGACTTTGAACAAAGTAACCTGCTGGTGCTATGCTCCCCTTTGGAGACAATATAGATGCAGGCTCCGTAAGCCTCGATGCTGGCATTGCAGAATCCATGGACCTCAACCTTTTCTCCTGGTACCAATGCCAACCTGGGAAAGACACTCCTCAGACCGTTGCCAAAGCTACTGCAGATGTCCAGCCATGCAGTGTGAAATGCTGCTGGAAGGCTCTCGTCCCAATCAAGTTTATGCCTCCAGAGTTGTTGCAAGAAAATTTAGCCTTTGTTATTATTGGGCCGACCATCCGAGGGGATCGTAAAACCGAGCAATAGACGAGAGGACAGAACGCCTGGATGGCTTAGTGGTGTTACATCCATAGCTAAATATGAGAACAAAAGTTGATCAGATGATGGATCCCATGCGAGGCCAAGTGTCTTAGTAATGTCACTGCCATCGTTGAACCTAATGAGTGATTCCTTGTCGCACTCTGTTACGCCGTCCAGCACCATGGGATGGCTTGAACACCACTTTCGCAACTTGAACTGGCCACATGCCAATATTCCAGCTGTTCTTGCATGACGCGTCTTGCCTCTTCGACTGAATTTCCTCCAGAGATCATATCGTCGACATAGAAATCGCGAAGTAATGCCTCGGAACCGACTGGAAAGGTATCCTTTTCATCTATGGCGAGCTGATGCATGGCACGCACAGACAAGAATGACGCAGGTTTTGTGCCATATGTGACCGTATCAAGCTTGAACACTTCTAACTCATCATCTGGTGAATTCCTCCATAGAATGCATTGCAGATAGCTGTCTGGCTCAGGCACCTTCACGCAACGATACATTTTGCAAATATCACCGGTGAGTGCAACTGGATAGGACCGGAAACGCAGCAATATGTCGATCATTTTCGGCTGAATGACAGGACCTGGTATTAGAATGTCCTTCAGCGAATAACCAGTTGATGAAGCTGCTGATCCATCAAAGACGACTCGAAGTTTGGTAGTTGAGCTATCTTCTTTCAACGCAGTGATGAGGAAAAGAAAATATCTGCATTGATGAAATGAGCTGCGAGAAACGCGTGACATGTGACCCAGCTCAGAATACTCATCCAAGAACGCTGAATATTGAGACTTTATATGAGGCAAGCGATTCAATTTCTTCTCCAAATTAAGAAACCGCCGCAGCGCTTGCTGATAAGATTCTCCAAGAAGCTCGTAATTAAGCTTAACAGGCAAGCGTACTGAATATTGCCCACTGGGTAATCGTTTGTAATGCCTCACAAAATTCGCTTCGCAATCTGATTCCTCCTTGCTAATGTTTACGACAGGGTCGCTGCAGCTCTCAGTTTCCCAGAAACGACGAACGAGACTGTCCAATTGGATATCAGTAGCGGAGTCTGGACCTGGATCCGAAGGCGTCTTTGAAACTATTAGTGTGGAATTGTGGCCGCTAGCTTTGCCCCCCGATACAACCCAACCAAGACGAGTCTTCTGCAGCAGTGAAGCCCAGGCGCCAACTTGATTTGACCCACACAGAGCAAGTCATAGAAAAGGCTGACTCCGATAAGCAAATCTATTCGCTGTGGCCTATCGAAAGCTGGATCTGCCAAGACTATATTCTGCGGTATACTCCAATTGCTTGTATTATATTAGAACTGGGCTGACTGCCAGTTATATTTGCTGCTACCATGGCCGTTATGCTAGTCGCATACTCCGATGCGTGAGCTTGCAAAGTGAGGCAAATGGTGCTTTCATCGGTGGCAAAATTGGAGTCGCCTAAGCCACGTACAGACGCATATGACCTTGCTCTCTTAAGTTGTAGCAGATTGGCAAACCTGGCTGTAACAAGATGTACCTGGGAGCCTGAATCTAAGAGTGCACGACAAGGAACAAGCTCGCCAAACCGATTCTTGGCCAGAACCACTGCGGTGGCCAGAAGCGCAACATCGCTGTTCAGATCTTGAGCCAGGAGAGTAGTGGACGGAGCTGAGGGCTGAGTAGGAGTGATCTGCATCCCTGATGATGAGGATTGCTGATGGAACGGAGTTACTGCCTGCGATGTGCTGGAGTTGCCAAGGTGGAGAAGCGTATGATGCTTGACTCCACAGACCCGACAACTACGCGAGCCACATTGTCGCGACTGATGGCCGCCTTTCAAACAATTTAAGCATAGCCCAGCCTTCTTGACTTCATTCAGACGAAGAGTAGGCGATAGGTTTGCGAATCTTGAGCATTTATAGATTGTATGCTCAGGATCATTACAAAAAACCAACTGTGTGCACTGTGGTCTGTTACAAGAAATGTGGACCGGCTGTTGGCCAATTTACTGCTGGAATTCACCTGCCTACTGGATGAATAGTTATTTAGAGAGAATTCCATTGACTCCAAAGTGCGGCAGCGAAGCTCAAGGAAAGAGGCCACTTCTTCATATGCAGGTATATGGGACGCCATCTCCGAATCCTCCAATTTCTCTTCCCATTTAGCTGTGAGGCCACATCAAGTTTCTGTAACAGCACCTGAGCAATGATGGCACTGGCTATCTGTTCTGTGTGCCCAGGCTACTGAGTGCACGCATATGTACATTGAAGCTGTCGGAACAATTCTCGCAGCTTGGCTATGGAT